>PISX010009868.1:53859-73306 GCA_004024625.1 Mellivora capensis | reverse complement strand
GTACGTGAATTCCCCCTGCATTTCCGGCTTGCCCATATGAGCATAAGAAGGTCTAATAGAATCTCATAACTTGCTGCCCCAGGGAGGAAGCTTGAGAGGCATATTATGGACACTAGCCAAGGTGCTGTCGAGTTTGGGCTGCGAGAGTTTGGTCCAAGTCCACACCAGGTCAGTTGTCCTAGAAGGAACCGAGGGGGCGCGGGGGCGGGGACTGAAGAAGTGGCTAAAAGATCTGAGGCGGTTATGGAACGGGTGACTGATTCGAATAAGCGGGGATGTGTTCCACAACCCCCAGAGGATGTCTGAAATGGCAGGTAATATGAACCGTGTCTGTACTATATTTTCTCCTATACATACATCCTTATGCTACAGTTTAATTTATGAATTAGACCCAGTAAGAGATTAGCAACAGTAACTAATAATAAAATAGAACAACTCTAACAATATAGTGTAACAGAATCCTGTGAATGTGGTCTCTCTCTCTCAAAATAACCTTCCTGCCCTGTACTCGCCCTTCTTGTGAAGATGTGAGAGGATAGAATGCTTCCATGGTGAGAGGAAGTGAGGGGCAGGCGAAGGCATTGTGACATAGTGTTAGGCTACTACAGACCTGATGATTTTTCAGAAGGAGACTCCTGTGCTTCCGGCCCACAGTCAGCTGTGGGTGACCAAAAGTGCAGAACAGAGAACCGTGGGTAAGAGGAGTGCTAGGTCATCAAGGACAAAGTACGATGAATAGATACATACTTTTGAGGTGATGATTGCCAATACTTTATTGATCATGTCACTAGGTCCTTAATGTTAAGCCACTATGTGACTTTATTTTCTCACAACTATGACTCATTTTCTGTTTTGTAAATCAGAGACTATATTTCAAATACAGGCTGATTGGGTTTCGGGCATATGGCCCTCAAAATGAAAGCCTCTCTTCTTGAAGAGGTAGTGGTTGTGGATTGGCTCCAGAACCATCATTTGAAAAAACAAAACAGAATAAAAGATCTCAGCACTTAATAATTTAACAGATACAGGGAGGAATCTAATTATACTTTTAGTGAAGGTCCCACAGGGGTCATTGAGCATATAAGTATATGAGCTTCATTTCACTAAATGAGCTGGCTAAAATGGGAGCACTAATTTATCAGAACAGATGTGATTTGATGACAAATAAAGAAAAAAAATAGCATGACATACCATCAGGCATTATTAGAAGAAAGCACTGAATGTGAGAAGAACTACTGACAAAATAGGGACCTGAGTAAGCAATATAACTTTGTGGAAAATTGAGTGACTGATTAAATGGAGAGAGGGGTGTGTGTGTGTGTGTGTGTGTGTGTGTGTAATATATAAATAGAAAGTTACCACACATTGAACCTTTACTACATACCAGAAACTATGCTAAAGCACTCAATTTTCTTTAAAAAAAAGTACTTAATTTCATGACAACCCATTATGTTGGTCATATTATTATGCTCTGCTTCCAGACAAGAAAAGCGAGTCACAGAAAAAGAAGTATTTTGTGTAAGACCCATGGCTAATAAGAGCCAAAGTTTGAAATGAGTCCAGAACCCTCTCTCTGAAATGGACTTAAATGCCACGATGCACTGACTCTTTGAAAGACTAAATGATGCTAGCTACCATTTACAGAGCACGTAATAACCATGTAGGCTGGGAAGTGTTTTGTATACCAGTTCTAAGTCTTGGCAATAGGTCTCATGTCTCCACTTCACACTCAGAGGAACTACGGCTCAAGAAACTAAGAAAATAAAAGAATGGTGGAAATAGATCTTCATCTGAAAAACTTCACAGACAGAATAAACACTGCAAACATTTACAGAGGGTATGCAAAGCTGGTGAGATATTTATAGATGTCTGCTGCTGTTGGAAGGGTAAGGCCAAGAACTGCACATAACTCATCACTAGGAACCTACATTGGAGTGCATAATTCTAGTTGTAAAATATTTATATCTATTGTGCAATTACAGATGACAACTGAACTTCTAAGAAGATTTAATCCTTCTGATGTAAAAAAAAAAATAATAAAATCCCTAAAATATTTTCCATAACTTTAGGGTCATAAAATGGTTGTGCAATCACACATGAAAACTGGAGGAAGGTTTTTTTGCTCAGAGTTGATAGGATTTTGTTCAGAGATGATAGGATAGGTAACATATCAATAATAGGCGTGGGCTGGTACCTTTAAATACTTTTGAAAATGAAAAGGGAATTTCTACTTCTTCAGACATTTAGCAAGTACTTAGGCCATGAGAATTAAAGTTCTGGAAACAGTGGAACACTTCGGATTCGAAACTCTGGTATATTGTATTCTATTTGATTTAAGCATCAGAGGCAACATCACACAGACGCATACAAAAATGCAGCAAAATCATGTTGTAGAGCCTTTCCCAGTTCCATGGTCGTGACTATCAAATCAAATAAAATCATGCTTTCCGTGTATACCATGACATTGTTGCAAGCACTATTGCCCAGCATTAGCAGGCTTCCATCAGTAGAAAGACTTGACCATGCGTTGCTTTTCACAAATCCCGGACGAGTGCCGCATGGTCCCCAGCTTGAAGGGCAGAATACATTTATAGATGGTAAGTCACCTGGTAGTGCCAAGTGTACTAGTTGAGGTGGGCTGACAAAAAAGGCCCAAAATATATAATGGTTCAACAATAAAGGTTTCTTTCTCACTCATGATCAGTACAAGCTAGTGAACAGATCAGAGAGATTTCCCTTCCCTATACAGTAATTCAGGGACAAAGGTTGATGAGATCTGCTGTCTTCAACAAATGGCTTCCAAATTCACCTTGAAGATTTAAGCCATTGCAGCAGGCCAGAAGGGAAAGAGAGCAGGGAGGAGAGTACCACTGAGGTGCAGGCTCAGGAGAGACACTTTGCTCTCCCGCTCATAGTCCATTGGTGGGAACTCAATCACAGGGCCGCATGGAGCTATGAGGAGGGTGAAGGACATAGACTCTGTGTGGCCAGGGATGGATGTGGTTCCTTGTGGCCCAGTGAATTACAAACTAAAAAGTCAGTGTTAGTTGTACCACCTCAAATATACACATCCAACAGACAATAGTGGAACAAAGGTGGGAAAACTGCAATATGAATTCTTATTTGGGAAATGGGTCATATGAGAGAGATTCAGATATCATTGGTTTATGTCGATGATGGAAGGCTGGGAAGGCATTATGAAGCACCTCTCTTCCAGGAGCAGGGAAAGTTCTTTGATTATGCCCAGGTTCCTTTCTTTGGGAGGAGCTCCCAGGACCCCATGACTCCTAGGACTGTTCCCCATGGCCTTGGCTCCCCTCATTGAGAGGTGCTTCCAGAGGGTGAATTGCGAGTGTAAACAAGGCTTGGGGAAGCATAGCTTTGAGAGCGTGCCTTTTACTTTTGTGGCTTAGAAGTCTAAAGTGTTTTTGTTTGTTTGTTTGTTTGTTTTTAATTATCAGAGGCTTTTTGAGGCAAGACCTAAGTTTTGGCCAGTTGCAAGAGACAGTAACCAAACCCAAGGTTTTTCCCCCCCAGTTATGTTCCAAGTCTCCTTTCTCCACTTCCTTGCTCACATGCCACTTTTTTCAAATGAACAGTGGCTTCCCTGAAGCCTTTAGAACAATGGGCTTGGGTGGGGGGAGTGAGTGGGTGGGCAAAGTAATATAGTCAGTCTGAGCTTTGCTGCAGGGGACAGAAAACTTTGTTTAGCTTAAGCTTTAATGGGCTTTTGCTGCTCAAAACCATTTGATTTCTGTGTAGAAAGTGGGAAATTCTGAGCTCAACACTGACACTAAAATTCTGATTTATTTTAATAATTTCACTTTGAAAGCTCAGTAGGTACTAGGTTTGCTTTTCAGGTGACTTCTGATTTTTCAGAAGACAATTTACCAAATGTCTTCCACGGTGTGACAGATAATACTACTAATCAAACTCACTCTGTCTCCTCCAACTCTGTGGAAGGAGTCTATTCTTCCAGCCTATCGATAAGGATGGACATGTGGCTTGTGTTAGCAGGGAGGCTGTTAGCAGGTATGACATAAGCAGATACTTGTCATGTGCTTTGCTATTGGGCTCACCCTCTTAAACCACTACCAGCACCATGTCAGGCACTACTCCTGAATGGTGGTTGTCTTTCTGACCAGGCCCCAGAATGAACGTATGTGGAATATAATCCAGCACTCCCTGAAACGGAAGTCCAAAGCCAGCCAGGCCTCCAGACTGAGATAGAATTGCCCACCCACAGCTACTCTTGAACAGCTCTCTCTCAGGTATGTGGCCCGCAGATGAGTGAGTGGGAATCAGTTGTGTTGAAGCCACTGAGTTTCAGAGTGGTTTGTTATGCACCAATAGCTAACTGGTACACTCTGCATAAAATGGGTGTTCACCTTTATTTAGTCTCCAGTATCTGTTTCCTTGCTGTCAGTTATCTACTGCCCTACCATTGAGCCAATGCACAAAGTTTTGATATGGTACATAAAAATTAAGATACAATTTCAGTGCTCCTAAGTGGGGGTTAGCTGCTTCAGCAACAGCAACAACAGACCAACATGTATAATATTCAAACTTATTCAGTAGGATTGGGCAGGCAAACAAGTGGAAGCAAACAAGAAAGAAAGAAAGAAAGAAAGAAAGAAAGAAAGAAAGAAAGAAAGAAAGAAAGAAAGAAAGAAAGAAGAAAGAAAGAAAGAAAGAAAGAAAGAAAGAAAGAAAGAAAGAAAGAAAGAAAGAAAGAAAGAGAGAAAGAAAGAAAATATTGTTCTTAGGGTCATCTTTATTAGATCAAGCCCAGAAGTTGGGATGGAAAATGTATCAGAGGTTTTCCAATCCAAGCCTAGAAGTGGTATACAGAATTTCTGCTCATATTTTATTGGCCAGAACTTACCTGTCCAGCCACACCTAACTGCAATGAAGAATGGTAAATAAATTCTAGTTGGGTGCCCAGGAAGAAGAGTATAACATGTACTTTTGGTGATCAGCTCATAATCTCGGCCATGCCACATACAGCCCCTCTCTGGGAGGAGGAAAAGAGCTGACAAGGGCATCCTTTTCTGTGTCACTCAGAGATTTTGTTCTACTAAGATCAGTATCACCATTGCTGCTACTCCCATGCCGCCCGCATAATTCTGCTTCTATACTGGCTCCTATTTCAGGCTACCTTTTGTTAAGTTCTTACTATATTCTAAGCACTTAATATGCTTATTTCAGTTAGCCCTCATATTACAAATGAAAAAATGCTCATAAATAAGTAGGGAGTCAGGAAAAAACTTACGACAAAATCCAACATGTTATACTCTATGTCTATAATAATCAAGTTCATCTTAGATGATCTCGAGTGTTTAAGTAAATGAACTACAGTTCCTCACACCCATACACACATGCATACACACACACTTACCTATCTATACCAAGATAAAGGATAAAGAAGTAGGGTGTGATTAGGCTAGGAGGGCTTAATAATTCACCCCAAATGGATATTCTTATTGTACAGTGAAACTGAGAGCCAATTAGGCTCTTTGCAAGAGAATATTTTAAGGAAGACTAGCACAAAGAATTAATTGGAGCAGGTAGAAGGGTAAATAACATAAGTAGGCAGAAAACGTTGTAGGGTGCTATTAGTACATGGCTTGTCACCTATTCCTGCCTGGCTCATTCTGGCTTCCAAATTGATAAAAAAGGAAACAAGTTAATTTAAGAATGACACGGTCCCTAGCTGTTCTCTTTGAAAATATCTTTCATTGTACTTGGATGACACTAAAGGCCAGATATGTAAGCATGTCATTTTAATTTGGCTTGAAGATCTAGCCAAGAGAATGGAAGAGTGGCCTTTTTTCTCTGGCCTTCAGACCTTTTAAATTTAGAAATTCATAACAGTTTTGGTACCATATGTCCTGACCACCTCTAAGTTTCCTATTACTCCTCTGGATCTAGTTCAAGCCAATACAATTTGGAGGGTTGTTGTTGGTGGTGGTGGTTTTTTTTTTTTTTTTTCAATAAAAAAAGTGAAGACACCTAAGCAAAATATTCATGCAATGTCCAATAACCAATTTTATGTCCAAGCCCAATTATAATATAAGGGCAGTAGTTGATATCATTTCTTTTGGGAAAATGTTTTCTATTCAATCTAGGAGATGAACCCAATGATATAATTATGTTTTCACATTCTAAATTACTGGAATAATTAAGAAAAGTAAGCCAAGAAAACAAAGTTTTACTTGGAATGCTATAATTTGGGATGTTTACTTTTATGAGAGTTGATGTCACTGGCCTCACTTTACAAATGAAGACTATTGAATAACATTTGGAAAGTTAACAAAAAAATCTCGAGCCAAATTCCAATCCATGAGCAGTAAAGAGAGAAGGAGGAAGGGTTATAAGACAAAGGGTTGGGCCTTTCTTCTACCACTTCCTATCTGAAACTTGTGAGGGATCCAACCACATAGGCATCAGATACCTCACCTTTAAAACAATGATAGTCACACCTTACCAGTCCAAAGACAGAAGGCTAAACCATTTTCTGAGGCCTCCTCTAATTCTAAACTCTAAATCTAAACTCTAGGAAAGACTTAAAGGATGTAGGTGACTAATAACCTAGGCCTCTGTGACAAGTGAAAGTTAGTGCTCTGAAGGCTTTCCCATGCTTCCTCTATTCCCTCCAGGGTAGATCATTAGAAGTACTACTAATTACCAGTCATGGTGGATTGTATTACTCTTGGCCAAATAGTCTAATTTTGCTCCTCCAGTAGAATGATTTTCTTATCTCTACTTTATTGAACCCAGGGGTATCCATGTGATATGCATTGGCCAAGGAAATGTAGGCAGAAGTGGCTCTGATTACTTCATGAAAGCAATGCTCTCCAAATAGTGAATAATGTAGGATTTCACTGTAGGGTGACCAACCATCCCTGTTGACCCAGGTCTGAGGATTTTCTGGGATGCGGGACTTTCAATGCTAAAACCCAAATGTTCCAGACAAACCAGGATGAGTTGGTCACATTTGGTTTTATTGATGAAAGCTCTCCAATTTGCTTGAATGAAATGTTCCATGGCTGCTCGGGACCTCCTAATTCCTTTTTAATCCGTTTTCATGCAAATTTAACAATCCTGTGTACCATTTACTTCTGTAGAAGTTTTCTAGAAAACAAATCTGACCAACTAACAACCCATACAAAGTTTCCCCTCTCTGACAGCATTGTCAATTTAATAAGAGCCTTCAAGGGGTAAACTAAAGGAAATAGAAACACAACAGTGAGAGATTTTGGAAACAGCAGGAAAATGCTCAGCCACCCTCAATTCATACCATGTACACCAATATTTACGGTAGACACAGGTTTGGATTTACATATATGAAATATAGTTTTAGGGTCCCACTCTTCCACATAGATGTTCTGTGACTTTACAGTCGCCACTTAATCTCTTTGAGTTTGGTTTCTCGTATTTTAGAAATGGGGCAAAAACAATATGAATAGTGTTTTATAAACTCTACAAAGCTATAAAATTATGCTATTACTGTGCAGTGCATTCATAAAGACTGACCATATTTTACATCACATGCTATCCATTCCCAAAGTAATTTTTTCTTTAATGATCATTTCCCCTTACCCCAGATCACACTACGTGTAGCAAAAGAAGAATGTGCAGGTGGCATCTACTCTACACTCAGAAATATGGACATGATGTCAGCTTACACCAGGGAAGAATTCCAACTTGGTCAACTAAGCATGGGTCATAACTATTGGAAATACACATTTGGCAGTGTAAGGGGGGGTATAGTATGGGTGAGGGAGAGGTGTTAGGGTAATAGAAGGAAAAGGAACTTGCCATTATTCTGAATCTCTGTACTAGGATGCAAAGAAAAGAAAATACACCAGAGCTCCTAATAAGTTTATTTTCATTTTAAAGGGGAGCAGTTAACTCCCCTGTCTTTACCTGTTCATGCAGCCATTATTAAATTCCATAAAATAGGTGGCTTATGATCAACAAACATCCATTTCTCATGGTTCTCAAGGCTGGGAAGTTCCAGATGAAGGCACTGGCAGATTGACTGTCTAGTGAGAGCCTGCTTCCTGGTTCATAAATGGCCGTCTTCTCTCTGTCCTCACATGGTGGAAGGGGCAAGGAAGTTCTCTCGGGTCTCTTCTATAAGGACATTAATCCTCAAGTGACCTGATCACCTCCCAAAGGCCTCACTCCAAATATTATCATGTTGGAGGTTAGGTTTCAACAAATGAATTTTGGGGGGATGCAAAATTCAGTCTATAGCATCCCCTCAAGCCACTATATTCATTCAAAGTAAGACCAGTTTGAAAGGTGATTCAATTCGTTTGCCCCTCCAAGCCTACACCCCATTTCCTCCTCCCTACTTGGAGCCCTTGTATAGATTACCTCAATGGGTATCTTTGCCATCTGGCTCCAAATGGGAACACTGGCAGAAATTAGAAGGAGGGAAGTGAGATTAGGGAATTCCCCTCTGATTGAACCATTTTCTTGAATGGTTGTTGAGAGGTTGATTATATCCCTCAACTGAAACTCACAGCTCTGGTCAAGGTATCCCTCTCCACATGACTCATTCCAGCTTCCCATTACCACTGGCTTAAGGTGATAACAGCACTTTGATGTTACTATCCCAGGGACATTATGCTATCAACTTGTGGTTTTCCTACACTCTGTGAAACCCTCTTCAAATAATCCATTTTGAGAACACCATTTGTTTCCTACCAGCCTTAAGTTATTCAAATACTTAACTCTTTATCAGTCCTAATATACTTGTTTAGATATATATGTCCTGTTTATTTTTAAAAAATCTGTAACAATATTTATTTTCATTTATTTATAGTAACACTTTGTGTAGTGATTATTATTTCAATGGAAGAGAGTATTCTTTTTTTGACTCTGCCTTTTTTATTCATGATAAAAATAAATCAGACTTACAAGAACCAGTTGCTCTACAGAACAGAATCTTGACCAGCCTCTCTGGACACTGGTTTTAATGAAGGCTACCGAAAATCTCAGAAACAGAGTCTCCTTCCTTGTGTTTTTCTGCAAGATAAGTGAAGCTGATTTCTGGATCGTTTCCAAAGTGCTGTTTTTAAAGGCCTGGCTTCTCTCTCCTCTTAGACCATTTCCAACTAACACATGTGAACAATCTGAGCCTTGCCAGTGTATTTCCTGGCAGACACAGCATGTGTCAGTTTTATTGCTCATTCAGTCTTGGGAATTGAATTGAATGCAACAAATGCTTATTGAACCACAATTTTGTGCAAAAGCACTTTGTTAGGTGCTGTTGAGAATACAGAACTAAATTATTATTATCAGGGATGAAAAACTTGGAATTTAGGAAACATATTTAAATTGAAACAGTAACTATTGTTATACAACTATAATGTTCCAAAATTTTCCTAGCTACTTATTCATCATTTTACTCCATTTAAATTTCAAAAAAATGTTGGAAGGGAGCAATATCTTCTGTTTTTATGAATGAAAAAACACAAAGACTCGGATGCTAAGTATGTTACTCATAATCATACAGCTTATAATGGGGGAAATTAGGATTTGGATGATCCAGGATTTAGATCCACTAATGCAAGCATTCCTGGTGCCAAAGCCCATGTTGATCACTGTAACCCTTAAAAATGGCACTAACCTTATTCTGTATTCAAAACAGCCTAAGGAAATCATCTTCCAAAATGTCAGCTGTCCCTTTAGTATTAATGCTTCTCCCTCTGAGCAGCTGCCAGAGCACAAGCAAAATTAGACCACAAAATGTATATTGCTTCCTGCAAGGGGAGTCAGGAAGAGGAGAGATGGGCGTGCAAGTCTACTCCTTAGTTAGGTCAGCCCAATGGTCAAATGGTTTTTACGGTTTGGCTTTCTCAGACACAGTGAAGTGAAGAGACCTGGAGAAAATTCAATATGTTTGCATCCAAATGGAAAAGCATAGAAAATCTCCCTATTGTTTTATTTTGCTAGATACATAATTGTTTGTAAATAGGGAAATAGAATATTAGCATCTCTTTTTAATGCGCTAGGAGAGCTTATGAATTAAGGCAAAAGGCAGTGATTTCTTCATTTAGACAAAGAATTATTTTTTAAATATTAGTCATCTTCTTCATTAATCTTATTTCAGATTGTTACAAAGAAATGTTTCTTTGTCATTATCAGACATTACTAGTGTGTCTTTTCTGGTTACATACTATATTGGAAGCAATTATATCCCAGAAATTTCCTGTTTAAGAAAAAGGAGCCTAAAATAGAAGAATTAAATAATTGACACTCTGATAAAGCTAGGGCTCTCTCTGCGCCAGGACAAAAGACTGCTCCTAGGAAACACCAATTGCTAGTCCCTTCCTGCCGCAGGAATCTGGTTGTGTCTGCATCATAATTCATGTGATAAGTGATCTAAAGTCTTCATAGAAGAAAAAAATCCCAAAGGACTCTCTCTTCTGCTCCACTTCTTTAAAACAGGAAACATATTTTGCTTCTTAGCCTAAATGACCACATCATTTGCATCTTGGGAAGCAAATGAAGTTTCTTCCCAAAACTAAATATTATTTCTTAAAGGAGCTCTCCATAATTAATGAGTAGAGCCAGATGTCTTTTCTATGGGTCATCCTTTTTCAAGACGAAATTTGGTTTGAACGGCAGTAGGTGGATGCTAGAGCTGGCCAAATGTGCACGTGATTCAGAAACAGAAGGCAAGTACATCTTTCACTTCTGTATGCTCTTGTTTTTGTCCATTTCTCTTGGAGCCAGGAAGTTGTCCCCATGTTTTACCAGTACCAAGCATGAACCAGACACAGTGGTTGCATATGTACTATGGACCACAGGATCACGTGAGCCAGGAAAGTCTGCTGACTGTAGTTCCATCCAAGTCTTACCATAATGCACATTCCAATCCCCCTTCACTGGTTCTGTTAGCACTCTTCTTGCCTGATGTGGTATGAAATGAAAGGTTGATACAGGACATGAGCACCTATGTGGCTCTGGGTAAGTCACTGCCCTGAGTTTCAGGTGTTTCATTTGTAAACTGGATGAGCTGAGATTAGACAAACCTTGTTTTTCTCAAGCTCTAATATTCCACACACTGAAAAGCAATAGCCTTCATAGAATTCTTCCTCATGTCAAAGTCTTGTCTTCAGAGGAAGTTTCTGAGCTGCCAATGTAAACTTCAGAGTTTCTCAGTATGGAATACAATTGCTATCAATATGATGATGTCTGGACCACTGTTGTTTCGGTCCCTGATCTCCTATCTTGTTCCACGTGGGCAATGGCCAGAGTTCATACTTCGGAAGAGATGAGCCATTGACGACCACCCATGGTGCATGTTGGCCATTGTGTCTAAAACAAAATAAGATATACCATTGTATTGGGACACAAGAGTCTAATACGGGTTCACTTCACCGAAGGGCAGAGAACATTGTTCGGAAGAGACTGTAACAGTTTGGCCTGGAATAAACAGTCTTCAATATTAGAACTGGCCTGGTGAGATATATTCTCCAGGCTTTTGTCCTACAGTTGTGATGTGTCATCATTTGACCAAAGAGTTAAGCCGCAGTTTCATGTTTCCCAAATAACAGTCATTCATATGCCACCCACAGGGATTTTGTGAACCCACATTTTTATTTAAATAGACTCATCATTTTAATGTCACTCATTTATTTAAAACGATTTTTTCACTATCATAAAGAGAAAACCATAAGTAGAAGTAAACCATACAATAAAGAATAAATAAGACTGATGAATCACAGAACTGTACCCCTGAAACAACACATTATATGTTAATTTAAGAAAAGAATAAATAAAGCAATTGCTAGTAAGTTTTAAAAATCAAAATTAACAAAAAGTTAGTTTTAAAAATGAGCAGTATAAAACTCTTAGCATAGTCTTTAATCCCTGTGCAGGCATGTTCTACCCATCTACCTCTTCAGTTTTGCCAATACGCTCTCTTGCTTGTTCCACTCCAAACACAGTGATCATCTTCTGGCTTTTAATTATCCTGGCTCTTTTTCATCAGGGCTTTTTCTGGCTATTTTCCCTACAAGTAAGGCTCTTCCAGATCCCCTTCCCACATTTCTGTTCAAAACTCAGCTTTCAGACCTCAGTTCAAGGTCACTTCCTCAAGAAAGATTTCCTTGTCTCCATGACGGAGACAATTTTTCCTATACCTTTAAATCACCGTGTACCATTCCCTGATATGTCTTATTTTGTGGCCATATTACATGTCTTTTGCATTTCTTTGTTTAATGCACATCTCCCCCAAGAGACTGTCAGTTCCACGATGGCATGCCAAACCACAAGAAGAGGTGAGATCTGAGGGAAAATCGTGTATTTTTCGGGAAAGAGAGAAGCCATTTTCCTTTGCAAGAAAGAACTATTTCTTCAGGTAAGGGGACACAAAGGGGAGTGGTTCTGTATGGCGGGAAGGCAGAGATGTTGAATTTCAGGATTCTTTGCCTCCCAAAATCTTTAGACTCTAGCCGTTTGGTTGTCGAGATCTCATTTTTCTCAATTCTTACTTTTACGTATGAATACCCTGATAACTCTGTGGGCTTACATTAAAATAGATATGGATCTATTAAGTAAATGTTCATGCATCACCTGAGATCACCTTGTATACCACCAATGGCACTTACAACACAATTCGGGAAACCGTATTAGAGTAAGCATGGGGTTAATATTCCCAAAGTCCAGCCTCTCTTGTATCACTTTTCTGGAGAGTGTAATTTAAGGGTTTCTCTATGTCTGCAAAATCAAAAAATCTGAGTATACTTTAGGGCCCCACTCTATCTTTGCAACTTATTTCCTAATACTATTCACCAATTCCCCTTGTCAGTTCCTGACAAGCTGAACATTCCCCAAACATTCCCTCCTCTAACCTCATACTTATGCTCCTCTTTGTATCACAGCATTTCTTCTCACAGTATTCCTAATTCTTTTTCAAAGCCTATCTTAAATATCTCCTCTTACTGAAAGCTTTCCCTAATTCTCCTAAATAAATTTAATCTCTCCCTCCACTGAGAGGCACAGGACTAGAAGTTTACCTAGTTTCCATCATACAATGTATCACTTCTTACCTTGTATTGTACTACTTTATTCCCATATCATACTGTCACTGATAAATAATCAAATCATTAAACTGTATGCTCATCGTGAAGCAGGGCTTTTCTGTTATGCATATTTTAATTTCTTACAGTGACTGGCACAGTATAAACACTCAATAAGATGTAAAATTGTATAAAGGAACCTGACCTGTTCCCTTTGAAAGAAATGCTTAAACTTTCTGGGCCTGACTTTAAAAATCTCATCTTATCCATGTGTGCGATACTTTCGTGCAGGCACTCTTTCTTCTTTCTTGTATTTCAGTTTTGCACAGGGAGTGCTAAGTAGAGAGAATGGACCTCTCCCTGATCAATATTCACATCTGGCTGGGGTAATAGTGCCAAGATGTGGCTTGAGAGGAGTGTCCAACTGTGAAGGCACATCCATGAAGCCCGGGGAAGATGAGGAGGTAGAACATGCATCACAGGACTTTGGAGATCAAGGGCGTCTAGGTTCTTTGATAAGCCATGTTTACATTTAGGAAAGATCCCTCAAAGTGCGATGTCCCTTCCTTAGGCAAGTTTCTTCTTTTTTTCTTCTTTTCTTTTCTTTCTTTCTTTCTTTTTTTTTTTTTTTTTTTTTTTTTTTTTTTTTTTTTTTTTTTTTTTTTTTTTTTTTTTTTTTTTTTTTTTTTTTTTTTTTTTTTTTTTTTTTTTTTTTTTTTTTTTTTTTTGCTAATGTACTCTGACAAATAGAATTAGTCAATAATGCTGATAGGAAACTGTCAAATGGCAAATCACAGTTATTTATGTTTCAGTTTCATTCAGCTACCCTAACGAATGTGATCTCTGCAAACCTGGCTATCTTGATGGCTCTGTCTCTTATCCACAGACCATTTGTGGGCTGCTGTCAAGTCGATCATTCTCAACAGCACCCTTCACAGGGTGAAAAGCCCACAGGTGCTGCTTCTGCTGTAAAAGCCCACAGGTGCTGCTTCTCTGTGCCTCACAACGTAAGATCAGTCTTTACCTTGGCAATCAGTGTCCCCTACAGTCTGGACCAACTGACTTTTCAGTTTCCTATACTCAAGTTCAGAAAATCAAACTGACAGTCTCTGGACTAGGTTGCTTCTAAACTATTTTGATTGAGTTAATACTATTGAAAATGTTGCACGAGTTGTCAACACTTAAAAATCAGAAGGGAGCACATAAAAATCCAGATCTCTGCCCTTCTTAAAACATTTAGAACTCCTGGCAACCCTAGGTCTTCATTCTTGAGTTGACAATGCTCTCAGGTATCACCAAACAGCTATTGTCCCCTTTGGATTGCCACATCTTCTCCGGGTCTCTGCATACTCCATCGTTCCCTATGACTCCTGAATGTACCGGACTTACTCATTTCCATTCTTTGTCAAACCTCTGCACACAGCTGCATTTAAAGCCCCAAGTCTAGTCACAACAGATAATTTGCTGTCAGTCTAACTGTCTTGCCCCTGCTAATTGTTTGAATCGTCCCCTCTATTTAGGTGACCCTGCCTCATTCTGCCTCCCATCAATAGCCAATGTTTTCATAAATACTTTTCTAATGCACCCTACCAGACATGCCCTATCCTTTTTTCTCCATCTTCACAATATCTTGTAATTTATTTTGTGGAATTACCTTTGTCTATTTTGCAGTCAAATGCTCTACCACCAAGCTATACCCCCTACCTTTGTCTATTTTGAATTATGGTTGATTACAAAATGGGATTAGAAAATGGTTTTTTCAACCTTCTTGAGTTAGCATTGGTCAGACGACTTTGTTCTTAAACCAACTTGTTCAACTCTGCACTCAGCCACCCACTAGCTCTGTACTACAAAGTTAGACCTTTCGTGCTTTAAAATGCTGGTTTCTTTATCTGCAACTAAGACTCGTATTCATTCTGGAGGATTTTGTGAGGATTAGAGAAGACAGTACATGAAGAGGGCTTAGTACTGCTCCTGGTACCTAAAAAGCTCTCTCTAAATGTTAACTGTGCTAGCTCTTATTATGAATATGACAGCATTCCTGGCAGTCATTTAAAGCAAAGAAACTTTGCAGCTGAATAATCAAGAGGACAATGACCCAGTCTTATTTGCAGCCTATGAAACAAGCAGTAACAAAAATCTTATTTCATCTCTTTTACTAGATAGTAAAAGATTAATATTTGACATTTACATAGCACCTGCAGAATATAAAACAGCTGGGGTTGGTGTTTCATAAAGGAGCCCTCAAAGGGTTCTACCTTCAGGACAGATCTCATTAAAATCAAAGAAACATGACATTATCACCTTCCTTAAAGGAATGGCAGGGTCATGCATTTTAACAGAGAAACTGACCATAATAGAGCATTAAAAATTATCTACTCCTTATATAAAATTCCCTCA
The DNA here is from genome assembly GCA_004024625.1 of Mellivora capensis. Taxonomy (NCBI): domain Eukaryota; kingdom Metazoa; phylum Chordata; class Mammalia; order Carnivora; family Mustelidae; genus Mellivora; species Mellivora capensis. The sequence goes on along the minus strand of PISX010009868.1, from coordinate 57,863 downwards.
TCCTATTACTCCATGGAATACCACATGTAGGCTAGACCAACTTCCCTAAAGAAATAAATAATCAGAAATTAAATGCAAAACATAAGGAACCCACTGTATGGGTCAAAATAAATATGAAGTCCTTGCTATTTGGAAAGATGACTGAAGAAGAGGGAAAGGGAGTAGGAGGAGTCATACTTAATATTCCCAAGCATGTGCTTAGTGCGTGATCTCACATCACCCTAACAACCCTAAGAAGTAGGCATTAGTACACTCTTGAATTCATAGATACAAACCTAAAATTTGGGGGCACCTGGGTGGCTCAGTGGGTTAAGCCTCTGCCTTCAGCTCAGGTCATGATCTCAGGGTCTTGGGTTCGAGCCCTGCATCGGGCTCTCTGCTCAGCAGGGAGCCTGCTTCCCCACCCACCCCTCTGCCTGCCTCTCTGCCTACTTGTGATCTCTCTATATATATCAAATAAATAAATAAAATCTTTAAAAAAAAAACTCTAAAACCTGGAAAGGCTGTATAACTGGTTTACTGTTACATAGCCAGTGAGTAGTAGAGATGAGATGCCAACACGATTCTCTTTGTTCCAAGAACTCTATTCTGATTAACTATATTCTAATACCGCGGGCACTCTGTGAAAGAGTCTAAACAAAAAAAAAAAAAACTCATTCAATAACCATTTATGATCTCCAGAACTTTTGCTAAATTTTGCATAACTAGAATTAAAGAAAACCTTTGGATACTAAGGAATACACATGGAATTTCTACTGAAAACTCCAGTGAATGATCATTACCTGCAATATAGGACATTTCTTCTAAACGTTACTGATGTCAAAGCATAGCAAACCACCCTTAAGTAGTTAATGTGAATACTCTTGAATATACTTAATATTTTAGTCTTGAAATCCCATGTCAAATGTTCAAAAATCTAATTTGGATGAATCTTGGATCTGATTCCCTAAAGTGTTTCTTTTTAAGATGTTCTTAGTAGAATGAATGATCACAGTGTTGACTGGGCACAATCGCACCTACTGCGACTGTAATTTAAATCTGAGACAAATCCAAATTATGATCCACTAACATGTAGATTTGGGAGGGGGGGGCAGAAAATAAAACTAATTCTTCCTTTTGGGAGAAAAGGAAGACTAACATGAGTATCTCCTACATGACAGTTACTTACACATATTATATTATTTAATTATCAAAACAAATCAGTGAAGTCAGGATTATTACCCCCAAAAGCAGAAACTGAGTCAGGGCAGAAGGTAGGGATTTACACCAAAACACATGACTCATCCATAACTGAGCCAGTTATTTCAAATAATAATAATCTCCAAAGTCCAAGAAAATATGGATAGTTTCCTCTCCACGTTTTGAAGAATGATTTTAATAGTAATAAAATAGTTCATTTTTTCGCTTTCTTATATTTTCCAATTTTTAAAGAAAGAAAAGATCAAACTTTTTTTTTTTTAATCACCACCTATGGTCAAGGGTAGTAACAGTATTCACCCCAGGTAGTAAACTCCTACTTAGTTTGTAGAAATGTTTCAACGGGCCTTTCAGTGATGGAAACCTCATTTTTACCGGAAAAGCACAATCATACCTTCTCTACCTATTGTTGAAGCATGTTGGTGTTTTAAGTACATGGAGATGTTCTTCTAATGTTAGTTGGTGTTTTTTTTTAAGGCAACTCTAACTTTTTTCTTTTAATTTTATTTATCTATTTGACAGACAGAGATCACAAGTAGGCAGAGAGGCAGGCAGAGAGGCAGGCAGAGAGAGAGGAGGAAGCAGGCTCCCTGCTGTGCAGAGAGCCTGATGCGGGGCTCCATCCCAGAACCCTGGGATCATGACCTGAGCTGAAGGCAGAGGCTTTAACTGACTGAGCCACTCAGGCACCCCTTAATTGGGTTTTAAAATTCTGTCTTGGTGATCACAGTTTTGTATTAAAGCTTGAAATCAGGTAACGTGATGCCACCAGTTTTATTTTTGTTTTTCAACATTTCCTTAGCAATTTGGGGTCTCTTCTGATTCCATACAAATTTTAGGATTATTTGCTCCAGCTCTTTGAAAAATACTGGTGGGATTTTGATCGGAATGGCATTAAAAGTATAGACTGCTCTAGGCAGTATAGACATTTTAACAATGTTTATTCTTCCGATGCAAGAGCATGGAACGGTCTTCCATCTTTTTGTGTCTTCTTCAATTTCTTTCATGAGTGTTCTGTAGTTCCTCAAGTACAGATCCTTTACCTCTTTGGTTAGGTTTATTCCCAGGTATCTCATGGTTCTTGGTGCTATAGTAAATGAAATCGATTCTCTAATTTCCCTTTCTGTATTTTCATTGTTAGTGTATAAGAAAGCCACTGATTTCTGTACATTGACTTTGTATCCTGCCACGTTACTGAATTGCTGTATGAGTTCTAGTAGTTTGGGGGTGGAGTCTTTTGGGTTTTCCATATAAAGTATCATGTCATCTGCGAAAAGAGGGAGTTTGGCTTCTTCATTGCCAATTTGGATACCTTTTATTTCTCTTTGTTGTCTGATTGCTGTTGCTAGGACTTCTAATACTATGTTGAACAAGAGTGGTGAGAGTGGGCATCCTTGTCGTGTTCCTGATCTCAATGGGAAGGCTGTGAGCTTCTTCCCATTGAGGATGATATTTGCTGTGGGTCTTTCAAAAATAGATTTTATGAAGTTCAGGAATGTTCCCTCTATCCCTATACTTTGAAGCGTCTTAATCAGGAATGGATGCTGCATTTTGTCAAATGCTTTTTCTGCATCAATTGAGAGGACCATGTGGTTCTTCTCTCCTCTCTTATTGATCACCAATACAGCATGGTACTGGCATAAAAACAGACAAATAGACCAATGGAACAGAGTAAAGAGCCCAGATATGGACCCTCAATGCTATGGTCAAATAATCTTCTACAAAGCAGGAAAAAATATACAGTGGAAAAAAGACAGTCTCTTCAATAAATGGTGCTGGGAAAATTGGACAGCTATATGTAGAAGAATGAAACTCGACCATTCTCTTACACCATACACAAAGATAAACTCGAAATGGATAAAGGACCTCAACGTGAGACAGGAATCTATCAGAATCCTAGAGGAGAACATAGGCAGTAACCTCTTCGATATCAACCACAGCAACTTCTTTCAAGATATGTCTCCAAAGGCAAAGGAAACAAAAGTGAAAATGAACTTTTGGGACTTCATCAAGATCAAAAGCTTCTGCACAGCAAAGGAAATAGTCAACAAAAGAAAGAGGCAACCCACGGAATGGGAGAAGATATTTGCAAATGACAGTACAGACAAAAGATTGATATCCAGGATCTATAAAGAACTTCTCAAACTCAACACACACAAAACAGATAATCATATCAAAAAATGGGCAGAAGATATGAACAGACACTTCTCCAATGAAGACATACAAATGGCTATCAGACACATGAAAAAATGTTCATCATTACTAGCCATCAGGGAGATTCAAATTAAAACCACATTGAGATACCACCTCACACCAGTTAGAATGGCCAAAATTAGCAAGACAGGAAACAACGTGTGTTGGAGAGGATGTGGAGAAAGGGGAACCCTCTTACACTCTTGGTGGGATGCAAGTTGGTGCAGCCACTCTGGAGAACAGTGTGGAGATTCCTCAAGAAATTAAAAATAGAGCTTCCATATGACCCTGCAATTGCGCTACTGGGTATTGACCCCAAAGATACAGATGTGGTGAAAAGAAGAACTATCTGTACCCCAATGTTTATAGCAGCAATGGCCACGGTCACCAAACTGTGGAAAGAACGAAGATGCTGTTCAATGGACGAATGGATAAGGAAGATGTGGTCCATATACACTATGGAGTATTATGCCTCCATCAGAAAGGATGAATACCCAACTTTTGTAGCAACATGGACGGGACTGGAAGAGATTATGCTGAGTGAAATAAGTCAAGCAGAGAGAGTCAATTATCATATGGTTTCACTTATTTGTGGAGCATAACAAATAACACGG
>PISX010009868.1:24507-53759 GCA_004024625.1 Mellivora capensis | reverse complement strand
AAGAGGAGAAGGGAGTTGAGGGAAATTGGGGGCGGGGCATGAACCATGAGAGACTATGGACTCTGAAAAACAACCTGAGGGTTTTGAAGGGGCGGGGGGTGGAAGGTTGGGGGAGCCAGGTGGTGGGTATTATGGAGGGCACGTGTTGCATGGAGCACTGGGTGTGGTGCAAAAACTATGAATTCTGTTATGCTAAAAAGAAATTTAAAAAATTCTGTTTTGTCTGCATTGAAAATGGGGGCAGGAGAGGGAGAGGGAGGTGACTTAGGGGTCATTGATTTGACACCTGGGGAGAGAAAAGAGTCTGAAGTTTGAGATGAGTAGACCTTCCAACATGATGACAAGCAGTGACGACTTACGAGGGAATAGGACCTGGGGAGAAATAATGGTATAGTACGGTATATGTACATACCGTATAACATATGTGTTTTTACTACCTTATTGATTTCTTATGTTGTCCTCAAATTCACAAGAAAGTCTAGCACACATAGGAACTTCATATCAGACATGCTTCAGAAGCTCATTCACACATGGAACAGGGCAGCAAACACCTAATACTTACCTGATGCTTCCATTTGTGATGATCACTTTCCTCATCTATTTATATGTGTCACCTTCTTCCACAACAAACATAGGAAGGAAGTGCTTTCATTATGTTCATTTTTTCCTGTAGGAGCTGAGGGCCAGGGAGATTATATCCCTTGGCCATGGTTACATAGTGAGCAAAAGTTGGGAGCTGAGATTTGAATCCTTAATCACTTTCAGTGATGATGATACAGTTATCTTCACACTTCCTCTTAACAGAAGCCATCACATTGTTAAAGTACCATATTTTTAAAAAATGTAGTATGGGAGGAGTTTTCCACAATGCACATCAGCTCCAGAGGTTGAGTAACTAGTGGTAAGTAGCAACAACTGAGAGTGGAGAAGCTGTCTGTAGCTTGGATCTCACATTAAAAAAAACTTATGTCCTCAAATAATATAGAGGAAGCAGTGGGGTGTTATTCAGAATATAGGAAAGACTCAAGCAACCTATGCTGGGGTTACAGAAGGATGGTTAAGGTATTATACCACTTCTCTTATTTATTTTTCAAGCCATCTTGGTTGACCTTGCCTGGAGAACCTCAGCCATCTTTCATTGGTCACACCACATGGAATTGCTTTCTGCATTCTGACCATGGGTGTCATATCTATATATTCCAGTGACTAAATGAATCAGGGATATGGAATGCAGAATCCTATTACTAGAGATAACTCTGGAAAAGTTAGATTATCTGCAATTTTGGCTTTAGCATTTGCCAACCTCTTATTCAACTCATATTTTTCAACTCTTTCTACTATGGCCTTCCTCTTCCTTTCTTACCCTTTTCTGTATAGATAGCACCCTGAATCCTACCCCGAGTCCAGGAATTATGCACTTCAAGTATTTTAATTTGCTACAAAAATAAGATATGTTCATCTTGCTGCTAATGCTATCTGATGTTAATTTAGAATGGCTTTGAAGCCATTCCTGTAACAGTGCCCTTTCGACTCACTAGCTACAGCATTTTTCAAGTGTGTTGCGAATCTCTGACATTCTTCTTATGGAGAAGTGAAGTCTATGTCCCCTCTCCTTGCATCTGCATGGGCTTGTGTTACATCCACCAATGGAATATGGCAGAAATGCTATGTGACTTCCAAAGCTAGGTCTTACAAGATCATCTGACTTTCTCCTTATTCACTGGAATCCTTTCTTTGGGAGTCCTGAACTACCATGTAAGAGGTCTGACTATCCTAAAACCACAATGATGCCATCTTCCATGTACATTTCAGTAATAATTATTTCCCCTCTTCTACCAACACACCTCAAAATCATCACATGTCATGATGGGCAAAATGTTGAATTTCAAGTACCAGAGGCTCAATTCAAACAAATTTAAATTTAACAGAGGGATTTACTGGATCATATGCCTAGGAAGAATATTAGATTAGCACAGAGAATCAAAGACCTACAGGGAATAGGGCATGGTGTCAAGAAACTCAGCTCATCAGGACTCTCTCCCTCTGACTTCATTTATATTCAATTCTCTGATTTCCTCTGCTTGATTTTATTTGGCTGTTATTGAAAATGATAACCAACCATCAACCTCTTAACCTCCAATCTAGCAGTATTAGCAGAACTTCACTATCAATATATGGAAAGTTTTTCCCCGGAGTCATCTAATAATCCTATGAAAGAATCCTGAGTTGGTTTACTTGGGTTACAGATTTACCCCTTGCAGTGATTACTGTTAGGAAGGGTATTATGATTGGTCCAGCCTGAGGAAGGACATCCTTGTGTTGAGGCCTAGAGGAAATCATTGACAGCCCCAACTGGACCACATGCAATGAGGGAAAAAATTCCCAAAGGGGATACTTTGACTAGAATAAGAAAGACTGCATTGAAGCTTCTGCTTCACCAAGGACTGGGCAGCATTCTCTCTACCCTACCCTACTTTAGGAACTGGATAATATTCATAAGCTCCTTCTTCATCTTTCTTCCTTCTTAAATTATCTTCTAAAGTGAATGGAAGGGTGCTACTATAGTCTGAATGTTTGTGCCCCCTAAAATTCATATGCTAAAACCCAACTATCAATGTCATTGTATTTGGAGTGGGGCTTTAGAAGGTGTGTAGGTCGTCAGGGCGAAGCCCTCATGGGGGGATCTGCTCTGATAAAGGATGCCCCAGAGTGACCCTTTGACCCTTTCACCACGTGAGGACACAGTGAATGACAATCACCTATAAGAAAGCAGACTCTTACTAGACACCAAATCTTCAACTCCATAGCCTCCAGAACTGGAAGGTATGAATTTCTGCTTTTTATAAGCCACCTACTCCATGCTATTTTATTACAGTACCCTGAAAGGACTAAGACAGATACCAAGTTTGAGTTGCACGTCATTCACGGGCGGGCGGGGGCGGGGGGAGAAGAAAAGCTGTTAGTGATGCTGACCTGAGAAAATGAATACTGAATTTGTAATGCTGGGAAATATTTCTATGAGCATACAAGGAATCTGCTTCTAAAGTGGTTGGATCATCTGAAAGAAATGGATGTGCAGATTGTTAGGAAGCTGCTCAAGAGAGTCCTTTCTTTCTATTGAATATTCAAATCAATGACCATTAAAGACATAGTTACTAATTTCTCTCCATAAAATAATGCATGAGGTATACCGAGAACTAAAGATAACAGGGCACCACAAAGACTGCAAATTTCCTACAAAGTGACCCAGAACAAGAGACCAAAGTGACTGATCTATAAGGAAGTGACCTACAGACAGTTACATCAAGCAGACTGATCCGAGAAGATCTTTGTCAACAGGACCACTGCAAAGGACTTTCTGCAGATGACTCTACAGGTTTGGACTTGGAAGAAGTGTGGTGTGCTCCTGTGTGACCCACGCTTTTTATGGCCTGAAAGTGACATTCATAGTGAAAATATTGACTCATTTATGCTGCGAAAGCTAACCTGCGAGGAATAGGACCATGGGAACCTCAGTACCAAGCATCGGTCCTAGGGGCAGTATAGTTCTAAATGAAGTACTTCTTCAGAATGGCCTGGAATAAAAATATGCAGTGTGGGTTGGAGAAAGGTAAGGCACAGGTAAAAGTCAGAGAAATTCCCAGGATGAAGTCCAAGGAGTAAAGTGAGGGTATAAACAAGAAGCAAGTGTTGGAAAGATCAGATACCTATCAGGAATCAGAGTAAATTGGAATTGGAAGGAGGCAAACCACTAGGATAGTGACAACAGGGAAAAGGTCCAGGGCCCTGCTCTTTCTTCAACTGGCTGTGGGCCTTAAGGATTGGGAACAAGTAAACTGATCTAAAAATATAAGACTTAGTATATACTTAGGGCATTTCAGACCATTGGATTCACTTCAGCTCCTGAGAATATGAGTTTTATTTTGCTTTCATGAAAAGTCATTTTTTGCACAGTGTGGCCAGTAGAGTTGCAGAAGGGGGATTGTTCTGAGTATCCAAGAGGCGGCTCAAGATTGCAGAAGAGTCTATAAGGTAATAGGGAACTTTTGTGGCATGGGTATCTCAGAACTAAGGTTTATACCTGATTCCCCCCATAACTTGATTTATGGACTGGTTAACCTATTCTTACAGCAGGATTCTTCTCTCATAGATCTGCTTAATCTGTTATGTTAACAGCATCTAGTTAGTTCCAGCTGTTCCCAATACTTTGCCACTTCATACCCTGTAAGCCTGTCCCTGTTATTCTTGAAACAGGTAGCAACTTTGGAAATAATGCCTTACAAAAAACAGAATTGGCTATTTAGGAACATTCTGGGAAGGCTGAACAACACATCCTTTTCCACGTGTCTAACACCATCTGGAAGCATTTTATTTTTCATGAAAAATGCAGGTCACTTGATTATTCTATGGTTCATTGCTCTAGAAAATGTTTCCTAAATAAAAATAACTAACAAAAAAACCTCAAAAAATACAGAACAGAACACTTCAGTACAGTCCTTTATTAGCATGATTTCAGTGGCCAAGAATTTAGAGAGATCAGCTCCCAAAAAATCAACATAGAAATGATGTATTTGGACCAGGGGGTATTTAAATACTAATTGAAAAAAAATAAATAAATACTAATTGAAAATATGGCAAAGATTAAACAGAGCACACTTCTTTTAAAAAGCCTTGAAATGGATTTAATTCCCCAAAGCCACTACCATACCCGGATCTGATCATGTAAAACTCATGCTCAAAAATACTTAAAAAGGTAGTAGTCATCATTTGTCTCCTTCTTTACCTCTAGACTCTCAAAAATTAATACCAAAAGAACTTTTACTTGTGGATTTTGGTTTATTCTACTAAAGAGAGTAGAAACTACTCCTTAGTTTTTCAATGAATGAAAAGGATAAACATGGAGCTAGAAGGAATTTTAAAAATTGATAACCAAAGCTGCTGAAGTGTTGAATTAGTTACCTTGAGAGGGAGGAGATGAGTAAAGAATCACCTTCTAGAACAGATCTTCAAAACTCAAAGACTGGGAGCTGGACTTATATGTGTGAAATAGTAAGGTATAAGCAATGTGAAGAAGTGGAGACTGTGAAACCTGGAGAGTGTATTCTCCATCTACTGAAACTCAAACCACACTGTTTCAAACAGTATGGTGGAATTAAATCAAGGTTTACTATACCTTGAATATCCTCAGTATTTGATGAACACTGAGGACTTGCCATTTTCATTGTGCTGCAGTGGATAATCATCATTAGCACTGTGCGAAGTCCTCCAATATTTTCTATTCTTCATTCTTTATCTCTCTGAGGTTGGCATGATTATCCCCATTGCACAGAAGAAGAAACTGAGGTGTAGTCCAGGGTGATTCCTGGCACATGGTAGGCTCAAGAAACGTTTGTTGAGAGTCTAAGCGAATGACAAAGTCTTTTTCTACCATATTTTATGCTGTGATATGGGGCTGAGACTGAAAACTTTTCTTTGTTTATTGAATTCCTATTTTTTCTTTTTTCTTCTTTTTTCTTTCTTTTCATCTTTCTTTCTTTCTTTTACTGTTAGTATCTGTAGGGGGCACTAGAGGGGACTGAAAAGCAGTAAGACAGGAGAGGGCTTCCTCCTTGGGCTTGCCATTCCATTAGGCATTACACCAGCAACAGCCCTCCTCCCAACAGCAGCAGTTGGTTCTGGTTTTCAGCTTCCCTGACATTCCCAGAACAAGCCTCACCGCATCCCTTCAGTGCTCCAGCAGCAGCCAGACAGTGCCCCCTGCTGGGAGGTCTGTGCCCTAAGTCTGTGCGGCCTCTCTGAGCTCTTCTTTTTTTTTTTTTTTTTAAATTCAATTAGCCAAGGAATAGTATGTCATTAGTTGTTTTTCTTTTTAAGATTTTATTTATTTATTTGACAGAGATCACAAGTAGGCAGAGAGGCAGGCAGAGAGAGAGAGGGAAGCAGGCTCCCCGCTGAACAGAGAGCCCGATGCGGGGCTCGATCCCAGAACCCTGGGATCATGACCAGAGCTGAAGGCAGAGGCTTGAACCAACCGAGCCACCCAGGCCCCCCCATTAGTTTTTTATATAATCAATGATCTTGAGGGATCAGCACCAGCCAGATGTCATCCCCTCCTCAGAAACCTGAGTCCTTAGCTTCTCAGGGACTCCTGTGAGATCCCAAGTACAATACTAACCTGTTAGCTTCTTCTCCTCAGAGGTTTAGATTTGGCTCTGTGAGGCCTCTCTTTTGAGTTTTTAGATCCTAAAAAAACTAACTCCTTCCTTTTACTCCCCCACTCTATGGATGGAAGCTGCTTCTTCTGTTACCTCAGAGCTTCCTGTTTGGCTATTTCAGAATTCCAGTCCCAGATTAACCAATTCCCAATATTTTCCCATCAAAATACCTGGTGTGATTCTGGTTTCCTAAGTGAGGTATGACTGATACAGGATACCTACCTTGTAGGACTGTTTTGGAGATTAATTTATACCTGGCTCATAGTAGATGCTCTTTAACCATTATTTGATTCCTCGCTTAGAGCAAACAACAACATTATTTCTCTCTCCCAAGTTAGTATCTTTGACACATTTGGTAAGCAAATCTTCTATGCCTTCATTCAAGATAATGCCGATAATGTTGAATAGAGCTAGGCTAGAATGAATCTGTTTCATTTCACTAGATCCCACCTTCAAAATTAGCTTCACTTTTTAAATCAACACTCTCTGGGTATGTTACCATCTCTCTACAATGGGCAGGTATTATTTTCACCATTAGATTATACAAGAATAAACTTACTTCTATTTTCAGAAGAAAAAAAAACATTTAGTGTTTTAGACAAGTTTTGTCTGTAATGAGCACCGGCATGAGAAAAGTAATCTTAGCTCTTCTGGTAACTAATGTGTGATGGTGGGCAGGTCCCTGAAACTCTCTCCTTTCCAGATCCCTTAAAAGTAAAATGAGGAACTTGAATGAGGCAACCTTCAAAATTTATTTCTTTAAGCTTTCTTACTCTAAAATAGGAAATAGTGTTATCTCTACATATTTCAAATAACGAAGATATTTCTGACAATGACATGATTCTCGACTGACGATATTTTCAAGAGCAAGAAGCTGAAGTTGGGAAGTAAATGGTTCCTTCTTTAAGCAGATGAGAAGCTTTTTCCAAACCTGGAAAAAAAACAATCCAAGTGAAATTAATTTCGCAAACCTGTAAGTACTTCCATGGTCAATTCACTTTTGAGTCTAAGAGGAAGGAAAGCTAGTCTAGCCAAAATTATAATTATGAGGAAGCTACCATGCCTTCTTATCATGACAAAGCCCCTCTATAATAATGCCAGGGCTGGTGGTATGATGTGATCATAACACTATCCATTTATGTGGGAGTAGAATATGTGTTAAACTTGCCAACTAGAACATCAAGTTCAGCTAACAATTCTTTGTGGCCCCGAACCGCCACTGTGGCATCCAGCTGTCTCCTCACCAGGGACTTCAAACGGTGTCGCTGACACCACAGGGAGGCAGCTAGCTGTCGTTCCTCTCCTATGGGCTTAGGAAGAAATAACCACAACCACTAAAGCCAAAGAATTTTTGCAGCTTCACTACTATCCAAATAAATATCCTCATTCCAAAGTAGGAAAGTGACAAGAGCCTAAAATATCTGCAGAAAGAAAAGCCCAGATTAGAAAAGACAGAAATTTCATTCCCATGCTTACTTCCTAAACAAAATATTTTTGTGCAGCTCCTGGTCATTTTCTTCCCCTTCTCCCTCCCTTCCTTCTTTCCTTTTTTTCCTTCTTTTTCTCCTTCCTTTCTTTGTTCTTTCCTCCTTCTTGCATTTCCTTACTTTAAAAATGATATGGACCTATTATTTATTAGGCTATTACAGTATTAAGCACTACTTGAATAGAGATGAAAACCATAGTCCCTAAATTCATGTAGCTCTCAATACAGAAAAGTAAAAATAAAATGACATATGATAGTAGAATTGAGTAACAATTACTATAATAAAGATAGATACTGGATTCTATAAGAGTACAAAGCAGTGTGGCTGGAGAGAGAATAAGAAAGAGACATCTAGATGGAATAGCAGAACGTGAATAGTTAGTCACATGAGGAGAAGCCCACCAGCTCCACAGTATGTGAGGCAGAGCACCAGGGCTGTTCAGGTCTACACTGTACATTGAGAGAAACTTTGAAGAGAGCTTGACATGATTGATTTTCATTTTAGAAAAATTATTTTGGGGTCTTTGTGGAGAATAGATTAGAGTAGATGAAACTGGAAAAAGAGGAAAGGACATTCAATACCACTGCAGTGTTTCAGGGATGATAGAGAAGCATTCCTTACAGGAGTAAGCAGGAGAAGAGAGACAGGAGATTTTAGAGAAATGGAATTGAATGACTGCATACTGGAGGGTGTGAATGAAAGACAAAGACAGGTCTAGGAGGACTCCTAAGACTACATTTTATTGCTATTTATGTTTTTATCTTTGTTGGGTCTCAAGCATACATGCTCAAGAGCAGAAATTGAGTCCTATATTTTGTGGAAAAAACTCAGACTACAGTTCTCTCTCCCATCCATAATTGTGATACTTAAAATCCTTTCACCATGGAGACTTATTTCTGCTATTTAAAAGATATATTATTCCATAGTAATTCCAAAGTATCATACATTACACTCCAGGTAAGACTAATAACTTAAGTCCATCCTTCTTTTTTTTAAGTCCATTATTCTTATTCAGAGAAGTACTCCTAAGAAAAAGAAAATAAATATTTTTTATCAGAGGATTGTTGGACATAATATTTGTCTCCTATGTTAGTGTTCATATAGGAATAATATTTTAATGACAATATTTTTCACTAGCCCCTGAGAATAATGTATGCTCTATGAATATGTATCAAGATTATGATATGGCTTTCTGTAGCCTCTGTATTATCATGTATCCACCAGGATAAGAATTTCCCATTTGAGAAGCCCAGCCTCAAGTGCTTCACAAAAGAAGCTCTCCGTATTAAGGAGAGTGAACTTACTTAGATAAGCTAGATATAAGTTGATTGAAGGGAGGAATATTGGATATTAGTGATCCAGCACCAGATGACAGAGAATGGAGGGCAAGATTATATATATATACATATATATGTATATATATATGTGCATATATACACACACATATATATATTTACTGTAAACTTCTTCTTAAAGATCTTTCCATGTTTATCACAATTATTAAAATTCAGGAAAGAAGGATAGAAAAGCATATCTGGGAGTCATTAGATGTTGCATGAAGAGAGGAAAAAGAAATAGGGCAAGAATGAGGTCTTGGGAAATTCCAACACTTAAGGAGGAAAAATAAGATGCTTTGAACAAAGACTTGAAGAATTTAGACAGTTAGCTGTATGAGTATCTGATAAAAAGTTATTCCAGGTCTAAGAAAGAGCCAGGGCAAAATCCCTGAGAAGTGTGAGGAACAGCAAAAACATCAGTGGAGCTGGAGCAGTGGGCAGAGGAGCAGAAAGAAACGGGGTCAAAATGTGATGATGAAGGGTCATGCAGAGCTCAATGACCATTGTCTTGTCTCTGGCTTTTCCTCTGAGTGAACTGGGATGCCATCACAAGGTTTTAAGCAGACGACTGAAACAATATAGCCACTATGTTTGGAATAGTCTATAGGTTAGGCAAAATCAGATACAGAGTTACCTGTGAAAATACTATTAGGTCAAGAGATAATGATGGCTCAGGACTAGGTTGAATTGTGAATATATTTCAAAGACAGAGCCAATAGGATCTCCTTGTAAATTATATGTAGGTATACGAGAAAGAGAACAATCAAGGATTATTCTAAGAGGATTTTTGCCAGAGGGACTTCAAGTGTAGAATGACCAGTATCTGAGATGGGCCAAGAGTGGAGCATGTTTCAGAGAGAAGTACAGAATTCAGTTTTGGACATGTTAAGATTGAGATAAATCTTAGCTATTCAAAAGGAAATTTCATGAAGGTGGCTGTTACATGAGTCTGGCATTTGTGAGAAAGATTTCATACAGAGCTATAAACTTGGATATCATTGGCCAACAGAGGGAACTTAGGCTGTGTGACTAGCTGAGATCAACAAGAGAGCAAGAGTAGATCAGAGGAGGACCACTGAGTAAGCCTTGGAGCCAGAGAAAGACAGAGACACAAGGAGGAAATCCAAGAAAAACTAAAGTTTGTGGACTGACTATACAAAGTATAATGTAGGAGAGATGTCCAGTATGTCAGATGCTACCATCATGTCAGGATTGGCCTGAAAATTGGCAACTGGATTCAACAACATGGAAATAATTAAGTGAATCTGACAAGAGAAGTTTTCGTGGAATAGTAGTGATGAGAAGCTGATTAGAAACAACTCTTTCAAGAAATGTTTGTATAAATGGGTACAAAGAAATTGGGCAAGCTTCTAGGGAAAGTATGGTAAAGAGAAGTTTGTTTATATTTTAAGATTGGAGAAAAACAGCATGTTTATATGCTGATGGGAACATATGGGGGATGAATGGGAAGTGAAATAGAGATAGTGATATTAGAAGACATGCCCAAGGACCTTAAATCTGGAGGAAATAAAGAGTACTAGGGGGTGTGTACAGAGGGTCTCAGAGGTAATGGCAGTTAGAACTATTTTTTAAGGATAAGATAAACTAGAGGGTAGGAGGAAAAGGAACCAGTAGAATTAAAATGTTTTAATATACAGAAAAATAAATCCTATATGGAACTAGTCTCTAAGGAGATGAGTGGAGAGAGGATATGAGTGTAGATGGAGACTTGATCCATACACACAGGAATAATTCTTCCTCTGATATGGAAGGAAGGATGATACAGATGAGATGAAAGGTTAAGTCAGGAGATAGAAGTGAGGATGTATGTACTTTTGTGGTGATGTAGAAGGTGAGGACATGTGAGGAATGAAGGGTAAGTGCTAAGTGCAGGAAAAGAGTGAATTCTGGACCATTTGCTGAAGGCTGGAAATGGACCATGGCTAAGGATAAATGAAAGATGAGTTAACTGGCTGAGATTAATGTCCCAGAAAAGGTGAAGAAGCAGACATTTATAGTGCCACCAATTCATATAAGACTGTGATTCTTTTCCTGCACTTTTCTTTAGGGCCTGACTGTAGGAGATGAGAAGGCAGACAGTAAGTTGATAGGTCCTAGTTTGTGAGGCAGGAACTTTGGAAATAAAAGGGAGTATGAGTTGGTATTCAAGGAGTGGCAATGATTAACCACGACATCTAGGTTCAGTAGTGCAGTAAATGAAGCCAGGAGGTGACAGGTTGAGAAACAAAAGGAAATACAAGGAGTATATGGTTCCAGGAAGTGGAAGAGCCAGAAGCTGTAAAGCTGGAGGAGATTGGTGTAGATTGATTCCAAATGACAAGTTAAAGGTATGACTACATAAAGTGAAATGCTGGTACAGCCAATATGTCTTAGTAAAGTTGGATAGGTCATTTGCCTTGAATCTCGAGTCACTAAGGATATTGGTAGAATACGTAGTAGGGGGGGAAATTGTGACCCAGATATTTAAGGCTTGTTTTTTGTTTTCTCTTGTTTGACAGCTCCTAAACTGGTTACTGATTCATTCTAGTATTCATGGAGTTTGCTAAATTATACTGAAGATCTACTGCTAAAAGTTTGCTGACCCCAGATATAAATGTTCCCTTGGTGTGTTGTAATAATTTAATTACTTCCCTAAGTACTTATCATATTATAACATAAGAGTTAGGAACAGGAAAGAAGAGTCTGTTACCATTAGTATTGTTCCATAACAAACTATCCCAAAACTTTATTTCTTAAACTTTTTATTTAAATTCAATTTAGTTAACATTTACTGCATTATTAGTTTCAGGGGTAGAATTTGATGATTCATCAGTTGCATATAACACCCAGTGCTCATTACATCAAGTGCCCTCCTTAATGCCCATTAACCAATTACCCCATCCCCCTACCTATCTTCCCTCCAGCAACCCTCAGTTTGTTTCCTATAGGTGAGAGTCTTACAGTTTGCCTCCCTCTTCATTTTCATCTTATTTTATTTTTCCTTCCCTTCCCCCATATTCATCTATTTTGTTTCTTAAATTCCGCATATGAGTGAAATCATATGGTATTTGTCTTTCTCTGACCGGATTATCTCGCTTAGCATTATACCCTCTTGTTCCATCCTTATCATTGCAAATGACAAGGTTTCATTTTTTTGGTTGGCTGATTAATATTCCACTGTACATATGTATGTATGTACCACACTTTTACCCATTCATCTGTCAACGGACATCAGGGCTTTTCCCATATTTTGACTATTATGGACATTGCTGCTATAATTATTGGGGTGCATACGCCCCCTTCAAATCACTCTTTGTATTCTTTGGGTAAATATCTAGTAGTAAAATTGTTTGATCATAGAATAGCTCTATTTTTAACTTTTTGAGGCACCTCCATACTGTTTTCTAGAGTACTACCCCAAAAACTTTTTGATAATTTTATTAAGATGCTGAAGGTCAGGAACTCAGAGAGGGTTCCATGATATCTGGGGCCTCAGCTAAGGAGAGTCAGCAGCTGGGGATGACTGGACAGTTGGGGATGGAATTATCAAGAGGTGTCTTAAGTCACACATGTGGTGGCCAATGTTGTCAGCTGGGAACTTAGCTGGGGCTGTCAGTTGAAGCATCTACGCATGGCCTCTCTTGCTTGAGCTTCCTCATATCATGGTAGACTCAGGATGGTTTTTGGTTTTTTTTTGTATATAGTTTGGGGCTTCAAAGGTGAGTGGCTGTGAACCTAAAAGATATCTAAAAAAAATAAGTTCTTAAGAAAAAACCTAAGCCATGATGGAAATGGTAGGTAAGTTAAATTTTAAAAAGACAAATTCTTCCTTTGGTGTCTTTAGTAAATTTGAGATTTCCCAATTTTCTAGCCAGTGCTTGAATGTTCTCACCCTCATAAAGTGTGTTTGGGTACATATTAGTAATTCTCTTCATAACTGAAAAACCGTCAATTATATGCTGCACAGATTCATAAAAGCCACCAGCAAAACCACAGCTCTTCACAGGAAAAATTGCTCATCCAGAGTTTATTTCAACAAAGGTGGCAGTAAACAATACAGAATAAGTTTTCCCATTCTTTTCCAATGTGTGAGTCTTCTTGGCATGTTGCAAGCTTATGTTATTTCGGTTGTCTGAGTGATTCCTTATGTTTGTTTAAGAATTGCCTTATGTTTATCACTAAGTATAGGTTACTGTGTTGAGTGGATATGCTTTATTTTTATTCTGATGTAATTTAAAAATAGAACAAATAAGTAAGAGATAATGGTTAGAAGCAAAGGTCCTTTAAACATTGGATAATATTTTGCAGTGGTATTTGCATTTTATAGGAGAATTGAATCAACTACAAATTCATTCATTCCATAAAAATATCCAGTTAGGATGTTGAGTGTCCACTATATTCTGAGTTTTGCAAGTGACCAATGAGTTCAATGAAAACAATGGATTAAAAGTGTACTTCCATAATGGAATCAAAGTTCTGGGTTACAGTGCACGACGGGTTGTAATGTTGGCTGCCTCACGCTGAGCAATTACTCTGAGCCTTAGTTGTTCCCCCTGTGAAATGCAGTTTATATCAAGCTCACCTTTTTAACAGAAAACAACTACAAATTATGGACAAAATAAAAAAAAATAACTATAGACATCAGAAAAATATCAAGATGGTCAGCACTTGAGGAGTAAAGATCATAAAGCAAGGGGAAATACATTGATATGAACCCCAATTCTCTACTGCTTTTTTCCTGAGCTATTTGCTCATTTGTTGGCAGTGTAGGGCCTGAAGTCTAAGGAGAAAATGGCAGCTAAACATCCCCAATCTTCAGGGATTGATGCAAAGATTGTAGAGACAATCTACGTAAACACTGAGCAGAGTCTGGAATGTGATAAGTACTGGAAACCTATGAAGATCAACATGACAGAGGGTCTCCTGCTTTCCCATTGCCTTCTCTCTCCGCTTCCCCATCCACTTCCTTACATGTTTGGTCTCAAATGTCCTCACCCCATGGAATTTGACTATCAGGTAAAGGACAAGGCTTCCAAAGAGTGAGTTATTGGAAAATACTCTTCTGATGGGTACTGGGATAGTACCAAGAAGGACATATGACATGGAGCATCTTTCCTCATGCTATTTTATATCTCTGTATCTTTGGTGAGGTGTTATAGCTCAGTTTTAATCATGACTATTTGTTAAGTGGCTCTTAGCCACTGACAATATATCTTTTCATATCTTCAGTAATATTCTAGTTATAGAATATTACTGAAGTTATAGAATATAGTTATAGAATACCTTAATACTAGGTATTGTTATAACCTAGTTATATTCTAGTTATAGAATATTACTGAAGTTATAGAATATAGTTATAGAATACCTTAATACTAGGTATTGTTATAACCTAGTATTAAGACAGTTATAGTTCATAGATAAGGGTTTGATGATACTTACGACTCTGGAAATATTACTTAACCTAACATTTCAGCCTCCTCATCATTAAGATAAGGATAATGATAATGCCTGCTTCAAAGGATTTCTTTTAAGATTAAATATGATGTATGTAATGTCTGCACAGGTGTTAGCACATAATAAACACTCAATAAGAATTATTATTATGATCATTGTATGTGAAATACTGAGGCTTTGAGAAGTCACTGATAACCCAATTACACAGAGCTTTTATGTGTCAGAATTGCAATTCAAACACTCACTCTGATTCCAGGATTTGTGAGCTTAATTACTATGCGATGATTACTATATTGTAACAGATCCAGAATTACAGGACAGAGCCAACAAGCATACCAAATTTTGCATAGGAAGTTCAATGGTGGCTTCAAAAGATAGGTTCATTTCATAATTCTCAGAAACTATGACTATTACCTTATTTGGAGAAGAGGTCTTTTGCATATATAATTAAATTAAGGATCCTGAGATGAGACAATCATCCTGGGTTATCTGGGTGGTCCCCAAATCCAATGATGTGTGTCGTAATAAGAATGAGGCAGAGGATCAAAAGAAATTCCATTTGCAACGATGTGAATGGAACTAGAGGGTATTATGCTGAGCGAAATAAGTCGATCAGAGAAAGACAATTATCATATGATCTCTCTGATGAGGAATTCGAGAGGCAGGGGCGGGGACTGTGGGGGTAGGGAAGGAAAAAAAATGGAACAAGATGGGATCGGGAGGCAGACAAACCATAAGAGACTCTTAATCTCAGGAATCCAACTGAGGGTTGCTGGGGGAAGCGGGGAGGGAGAGGGTGGCTGGGTTATGGACATTGAGGAGGGTATGTGCTATGGTGAGTGCTACCAAGTGTGTAAGCCTGATGATTCACAGACATGTACACCTGGGGCTAATAATACATTGTATGTTAATTTAAAAAATGAGGCAGAAGAAGATTTCTCTCACACACACACACACACACACACGAAAGCCACGTGGCAACAGAGACAAAAACTGGGGTGAAAGAAGCACAAGCCAAGGAATGCTGACAGCCATCAGAATCTGGGAAATACTAGGAACAGAATCTTCCCTGGAGCCTCTGGTGGGAGTGCGGCCCTAGCAACATCTTGATTTCAGATCTCTGGACCCTGGAACTGTGAAAGAATAAATTTCTGGTAATTTGTTATGACAGCCCTAGGAAACTAATATACCTTGCTTCAAGACTGATGTAAGACTGATGTCAATTTAAATTTAAAAGTCACTTGTTATTTACCTCAAGTCCTACTTCCATAATCTTGCCTAATAAAGCTACTTTATATCAGCCTCATTTTCCTTCAACTTCTTTGTCAGTGTACATAGTAGCTTAATATACATTTTCCTTGATTTTTAGCTTATATGCATCACAGAATTTGATATCCAATTTTATTTTCTCATTTCTTCATGTTAAATTTGTTTCTCCAATTAGGACACAGGCTCCCTTGAGCTAGAGCTCTCTAGCAATTTGTTTATATTTCATTCATGTCAGATCAAGAAAGTGGGTCTCAACAGCCCTCAATAAATATCTATTGATTGATTATTGTGATTGACCAAATAAATGAGAGACTAAGAACTTCCATAAATATAAGAACAATGGGCTATTCAGGAAGCAGTAGAGAGACTTCAAAGTCAAACACATCTGAGTTTCCTTCTTGTTTCAGCCAGTTACTAACTTTGTGACCTGGTGGGAGTTACTTACACACTGAATTGCAAATTCCTTATGCATAAACAATGGTATGTACCTGCTCTCCAACCTGGGTAAGGGCAATTGAAACAGCATAATACATACATATTGGTTGTTTTGTTCTTCCCAGAATACATTCACACTTTCCTGAAGTAATGACACCTAATTTTGTCCCACTAGTCAGGGTCTCTGAATAATGATAGCCAAGGCATCATCTGCTCCTGGTCAATGGATAGTCATGTGAGCCAAGACAGTCTATCAGGATTTATTCTTATAATTTGAATCTTAAAACCCAGTGACTGAAGATGAGGTTCAAGATGACTTCCTAATGCCTGAGCCCTAAAACAATTCATCATTTCTTATGATCTGGAAGACAGGGACTTTATAAGGGACAGGAGCTTCATTGGTTCCTCTCCTTTCTGATACCTGGCTCTTTAGTGTTTTTCTTCAATCATATGATTCATTTCACAGAACTGAATTTGTTGTCAGTGTTCTATTTGCTTACATTTGCCAGAGGATTTAGTTAACCAAAGGTTCCTAAACAACATGTTTGTCCAGTGACCGGAGCAATATATTGAGCCAATATGTTGCCCAATTACTACCAGTGGTATTGAGCACACACTCACATGCAAAATAGACTGACTGGTATAGTTTGCAATTGGTATATTCTTCCTCTATAACCATTCTGGGGGTGATTTTGTGTTCCAAAGGACATTCGGCAATTTTGGGTTGTCACAGCTGGGGAGCTGCTACTAGGCCTCTGGTAGGTAGGGACCAGGAATGCTGCTAAACCTCCTACCACATAGGTCCCACAACAGAGAATTATTTGGTTTAAAATGTCAGTAGGGCCAAGATTGAGAAACCCTACTTTAGAGGAAGCAGGACAACACACCGTAATTTCCAAGGAGTAAGTGGCATTATTTAGACTAATTAATCCTGGTGTTTAGAATCAGTTAATTTACCGCTGGAGGGGAAAAAAATGAATCAAGACAGTGATTGCCACAAAGTTATGAAGTTTTTAAAGTCTTTCTCAGCAATGTGCCTACCAACATCTGATCACAGTGCTTCAGCCATTCATTGTCCTACGTCTTTGATGATTTCTTTGAAATATTGTATTAAGTGGCAGTGTCTTTCCTCTTTTCCATAGCTCTCTCTGTGTCCTCCATTTCTTTAAAGAAACCTCCATGAATGTGCTTCCACACATCTCTAATGAGTCTCTGAAATCAACTGTCCTCCCTTTGGGAATGACCTAATCAACAAAATCAGTCTATATAAAAAACCCCAAAAAGGCGGGGGTGCATGTTTCAGGGAAAACCAATTATAGTCTTTGCCAACCAAATGTTCTTTTACATGCAAGTAATCTGTTCCCTATTTCCCTTTCTCTGTCACTGTATTGCCCACCAGCATTACATGGTTTTAATAATGATGATGATAATGAGATGAACTTCAAGACGGGTTACAAAGTGAAGAAATAATTAGAGGGAAAAAAATAAGACTTTCCCTTTGGAACGGAGGGATTTGGCTTGTATGATAAAGGAGCTTCAGTCATTCAGCAGGGGTTGGTAAGAAAGATGAGCTTCAGACACAAATTTCGGTTCTTGACGTGGAGTCAAAAAGATTTTATATTTTGGGTCCTCTTGCTTGAGGGTTTTTTTTTTTTAAATAATTGCTGTGTTATCAGAAAGCTGTAATGATTTAAAAAAAAAGAAAGAATGCTATAGTAATCTATAATTTCATCAGTAAGAGGTCTTTAAGGGATGTCCCTAGTGGGTTTCACAAAATTCTGACAGTTTTAAATGTTTCACTAACGAGAGAAACACTACATGAAATGGCAGGATGAAAATAGTTTCAAGTAATTTCCCAGTGCCAAGAACATCTCCCATTGAATATTTTCATTGCCAGGGTATTTACTGCTTTGACTCTAAAGTAGAACTATAAACTCTTTTTAATTCCCTCAAAAAAAATTCCAGACTTGCAAAATGTTTGGTTATTTTCTGAGCTAACTATATCCAAATGAACATTTATTTTAACTAAAATGATCTTTCCCCTCACATTGCTCTGCTGCAAATGGAAGAATGTAAGAAAACAATCACACGTTTCCTGTCATTGTTAATGACAATGAGAAAAGAATATTTCCTGGAGATTAGAGCTCATTAGAGCTGCTTAATCGGTGATACCTGGGGATTATCCATATAGTTCTCTATCCCTGTGAGTCAGAAACAGCTAGATCATTTGTAGATAGTCTTTGCAGAAAGGTGTCCTGGAAAGAGTAAGGTGGGCCTCACTCATCATCATCTCTAACTGCTACTCACTAGTTGTTTGATCTTGGGAAGTGCTAAAGCTCTCTGAACCCGTTTCCTCATCTATAAAATGGGAACAATAATACAAATAGTAATGCCCATCCTGTTTGCAGCCTATGGTTGTTGGCAAGTTCAAAATGAAATGTAATGTTTGTGAAAACACTTCTAAAAGCTCTAGCAAGGTAAATTGCTATAAATACTAATAGCCATGGGTGAAAAAAGAACATATCTAGATGAATGGGTAATTCGTCTCTTGTCACTGAATCATAGTTCAATTACTGTAGTCCAATTACTCTCTGATGAAATATATGGATTGAATCATTGAATCATTGTTATCTGTGTGCAGACTGAACAACCAAATTACCACTGGCATGCTATAATTTTCGGTGGTTTTTTTTCTGTTATATCACGACTTCTGGGTCCCAATATCCTAGGGATAATCTTAAATCTGTCACCTACTAGATACAGAACATGACATAAGTCAATTAAGGGCTCATGTCCTCAGATGCATATGGCATATATACATATCTCTGGAGTCCTACAGGCATTCGAATGCTTCCCTTAACGGTAAACCACCAGCATCAATGCAAGCATACCAATAATTCCACAGCCAACACTGGACCTTAGCATTCTAAAGAGAAGATGTCAATGGGTCTTCAAAATATAACTTTTCACCCATAGGGTTTTAACCAACACTGTTTTGTCTATATTGGCCACAAAAGCAGGTAGACTGAGGAAAACTCTGTTTTTTTACCTCTACATGCTGGCGATCAAATTAATATCAAAGACAAAAGAGAGTCTTTTGGGGTTCTGTTTGTTTTGGCCACAGAATAGTAAGATGACACTGACATTTTGGGCTTGACTACAGTGGTAACATTTGGGATTTTTAAATTTTTCAAAGGATCACAGAATGATCATTCCTATAATGTAAAGAAACCTGGTCATGTTTACTACACCCGACACTCAGATACTTGCAAATAAGGAAGTATCCAGATCAAAGTAAAAACCGATATTGTTTTCTTTATGTGCCACTAGCAAAAATATTTTATGCTTTTAAGGGATTTTTTAGGGGTAATATTTTAGGGATAATTTTAATTTAAAAGTAAGAATATATCTGATTTAGTACCTTCTATCTTTTCCCATTCTTCCCTCAAGTGGGCATGGTGCATGGTTATAATATAATCACCATAATATTTCTGCCACTGTTGCCAGATAAGCTCTACACACACACACACACACACACACACATTCCTCTTCCTCTGAAAACCCAGCACGAGCCTGCTTTTACTCAAACTTAATATCTCTAACATTTAGATATAATTTACATAAGGTGAAATAAACAGATCTTAAAAGTACAGTTTCTCAGTTTTGGTAAACGCAGACACGCATGTATCCCAAACCTCTACCGAGATACGGACCATTTCCATCATCCCAGAAGTTCTCTTTATGCCGTTCCCATCCCTCCTCCCCACTCACCCACAAAAGCAGCCGCTGTTCTGGCTTCTGTCACTGTGGATTAGTTTCACCTCTTCCAGGATTTCATGTAAATATAATCCCTCAATAACCGTGAAGTAAGTAGGAACTCTCGTTGCATCTCGTTTCTTTCACTCAGCCTAATGTTCTTGAAGCTTATGTTAGGTGTATCAGAAGTTCTTTTTTATTGCGAAGTAGTTTTCCACTTTATGAATAGTCTACAGTGTTTATTTCCCTAATGATGGACTGGTGAGGTGTTATCTGCTATCTGTTAGCTGCTATGAATAGTCTTGTATCAGACTTAGTTGGACATATGCTTTTATTTCCCTTGGATCAATGCTTAGAAATTGATTTGATGTAGGTTGACCTGGGTGGTTCAGCTGGTAAAGTATCTGACTCTTGGTTTGGGCTCAGGTCATGATCTCAGGGTTCTGGGATCAGGCCCTCGCTCGGGCTCACTCAGAACAGTCTGCTTGTCCCTCTCCCTCACCCTCAGCACCCCTGTTCTGCCCCCAGTGCTCTTGCTCTCATGCTCTCTCTCTCAAAGAAACAAATAAAATCTTAAAAAAATCTATTTCCTGCATCAGAATAAATGTAGGTTTAACTGCTAAAGTTGAATGCTTTTATTAAGAAACTGTCAGCTTTCCTATATATATAATGTATATGAATATATAGAGAGTGACATGTCTCTTTAAGTTATATACACTAAATATGCTATAAATATATACTCATATTTATTATTAAATATATATTATTATACTTATATATTTAGAGTGTCTTTAGTATATAAAACAATATATAAAAATACATATATAGTGACATGCCTCTTCTAGTCCTCAAGTCTTCTGCTAAGCTTTATATATATGAAATAGATATATAAGATAGATATTTTACATACATTTTATATGTATAGTGATATATATTTATATGTAAAGTAATATGTATATACATATTTATATCACTGTAAGAGGTATATATAGGGGTACAAGGTTAAGGAATCTTCATTTTAACAAGTACAGCTGGTGTGGGCTCCTACTTTGAGAAACAGTGTTCTCAAGGTCACAAGGGGCCCCACTCCACTCAGCAACCTATTCCTGCCCCAAACCTCTTTTATTCCATTACAGAATGAAATACTCTCTGATCTGTGTCAAGTACAAATTAGAGTCCACATGGGTGTATACTACAACCACTACTGGGGTAGGAGATGTCAGAAAGAGAATTGATGCTATGAGTATCATTAGTTAAACATTTACGATTCCTTGACACTATGCTAAACACTTCTGATGTGTAGTTATTGCTATTTTATTTAAGACTTATAACAATCCAAGTGGCTATCATTTTCACATTTTAAAGAGGAAGAAATCAAGTTGATAGAGATTAATAGTGTTGAAATAAATTTCTAGGCTCAAGGTGGAGCCGCTCCTGCCCAGAGTGCCTTGTTTTTGGTTCCTGGACCCAAATCCAATGTGGTGGTGGTGGGGGGGGGGGTGTTTCCTCCCACACACAACACCAAGCAATTCTCAGATACCAGCAGGGTGTCCAAGAACCCAACTCAATTCTAACACTGTCTATCCCAAGATAGCATCAGATTTCCCAGGTTATAGGTTCAGCCTTACAAGACTGCCCCCGTACCCCACTTCAGACACCAGTCCCAAGCCCCAGGCTGCTCTGCTGCTCTCTGTGCTTCTGACCAAACAGCAACAGATGGGACGTTCCAATGACTCCTTCCTTAGGTTCTTTCAGTTTGCTACAGTGGGTCACAGAACTCAGAGGAACACTAACTTGTGTTCACTGGTTTAGTAAAAGATATGATAAAAGAGACAATCAACAGCCAGATAAAAGATACAGAGGGTGAGGTATGGGGAAAGGGCTAGGAGCTTCCATACCCTTTCCAGGTGTTCTGCTCTCCCCACATCTTCACGTGTTCACCAACTGGAAGCTCTCAGAACTTAGTCCATTTGGGTTCTTCTGGTGGATTCATAACATAGTCATCATTGACTAAATCACTGGTCACTGACTGATTCAACCTCTAGCTCCTCTCCCTTCCCCAGAGTTCAGGGTCATCTGAATGACTACGTATATATTTCTTACAAGTCACAATATCATAGTGCCACATCAACAAACCAAAACTTAGATAACTTTCCTGTCCAGGTAAATTCTCTGCTTGATCCGAAATGCAGTGTATCAAGTCAGCCAACCCCCAAATGCCAAGCTAACTCTAGACATTTTCACCCCAAACAAGGTTGACTCTGTGGCCTCAGCCAACCATACATTTTCTATTTTTCTCTTCCTCATCCTTCTTTTTTTAAAAAAGATTTTATTTATTTACTGGACAGAGAGAGAGCACAAGCAGGAGGAGTGGCAAAGGGAGAGGGAGAGCCCGGCTCCCCGCTGAGCAGGGAGCCTGATGCGGGACTCAATCCCAGGACCCTGGAATCATGACCTGAGCCAAAGGTAGGCACTTAACCAACTGAACCACCCAGGCACCCTTCTTTTTTTTTATTCTTTACCCTATAAAACCTTTCTAACTTCTGTCCCATTTTGCAGTTCTCTGAAAGGAGACTGTCAACTTCATGAAGTACTAAGTAAAGCTTATTTGTAATACCTAAATTGTCTTCTTTAATATTTTTTAATAGAAGTGACTTACTTAAGTTAGTTCTACGAAGAACATGCTCTTAACCTTTGAGATAAATTGTTTCTTAAAAACCTAAAGGTTTACTTATGAAATAAACAGGTCCAATTTTCTTTTTGCCTAAGATTAAACTCACTTTTGTAAGAAAAATACATTTATGATAATCCCTTATGCAGGAATCTACATTTATTCTCATTGAATCTGAAAACAACTCTGAAATATAGACTTACAAGGGACATTACTTCTTACATTTATAAACAAGGAGATAGAGACTGGAAGGCCGAAGTCTCACCCGAACATTCATAGGCGGTTAACACAGGACTAAATGAGATTTTCCCAGCTTGAAGGCCTGTTGTCTTTCAACTAGACCATCAGCTATCCTGAGTTTGAATTTCTGCTTCTCCGCCCAGTGGCTATAACTCAACCTCTCAGAATTGCTCTCAGGGTGAAAATGCATAACATATTTGAGAGCACCTCATTCAGGATGGGACAAGATGGTAGAGATGCTCTCAAAACATGAGTGAAATCTGAATCTAAGTGCTGAAGAACAATGGGACAGAGTAATAGTTAAACAAAATGCTCTCAAATGGGAAGTTCCAGCTTTCCAATTTCCTGATTAAACTAACGACTCACCAGAAAACCTTTTTTCAATTTAGTTTGGAAACTTTTTTTTAAGTAATTTTTAAATTTTTTATTAACATATAATATATTATTTGCCCCAGGGGTACAGGTCTGTGAATCATCAGGCTTACATACTTCCCAGCACCCACCCTAGCACATACCCTCCTCAGTGTCCATAACCTCACCACCCTCTCCCTACTCCTCTCCCCCCGGAAACCCTCAGTTTGTTTTGTGAGATTAAGAGTCTCTTATGGTTTGTCTCCCTCCTCATCCCATCTTGTTTCATTTTTTTCCTTCCCTATCCCCTTGGAAACTTTTTTTATTTGAGACTTATTCTTATTGATTTTAATGAATCCTCTATCTTTCTGCCCTAAGTCATCAACTCCAGTGCATTCTTTTTCTTAAAAGCTTGAAGCTTTATCTTGGTGTTTCTGAAGATTAATAATTCTGAATTCTGCTGTCCAAAATTATTTATGAATAATACATAAGTAAACAGGCCCCAATGTTCATCTTTTTTTAAAACAAATCTCAAAATTTGTTTGCTTGCTCAGATCAACTTTCTTCAGATGCTATAAAACAAGAACAACAAAAAAAAATCCAAGCAATTAATCGTTTGGTTTGGCTGGTTTCATACGATTAGTCAAGGCTTTACTGTACTTAACAGATAGAGGACAAAGGGTAACATTTCAAGAAATGGTTCGCTGACATTACATGTGTTTTAACTTGGAGGGTCCTGTTCTGAATTTTAACATGTTCAGATTCCCAGCCTTGAGTTAAGTTGTTTCGAAAACTCAGAGTAAATGTTTGCAATGGCAAAACCCACCTAAGAGACTATGCAGTACTTTGACTTTGGAAAGCAAACTAATTTATTTGGGATCTAAAACCTCAAAGTTTCACTTGGATCCATTGTCTATCTGAGTTCTAGGGATCTTCTACCACTGGGTCCAAAGGCCAGGAATGGTGGATACTGGTTTCTTCATACCCTAACCATACATTGGCTAGACAGCAGGAAAATGTTCTATGGGGATTTAGTCAAAGAAAAGAAGGGAGGGAGGGACAGAAGGAGAGAGGGAGAAAGGAAAAAAGAAAAGAAAATCTTAAAGAAAAAGGAAAGGAAAGAAAATATTGTTTAAAAGTTTTCATGTATAACTTCTAGTACTTGAGATAAAGCTGATTTCTATTATTTTTCAAAGGGAACTCACAAACTAGAGCAGTTATTCTTTTTTTTTTTTCAGAATATTACCTAATCTTTATTGAGAAGTCACAATGGCAGCCACTGTTCTGAGAACTATATATTAACTTAATCAATCCTCAAACAGTAGAGCAGCTACTCTTAAAATGGAATCCCAAGACCAGCAATGTCTTCTGGGAACTTCCCGCCCCAGGTATACTGAATTAGAAATTCCAGAGGTGGTGCCCAAGACTGTGGTCTTTTTTTTTTTTTAAGATTTTATTTATTTATTTGACAGACAGAGACCACAAGTAGGCAGAGGGGCAGGCAGAGAGAGAGAGGGGGAAGCAGGCTCCCTGTTGAGCAGAGAGCCCGACACGGGGCTCGATCCCAGGACCCCAGGATCATGACCTGAGCTGAAGGCAGAGGCTTTAACCCACTGAGCCACCCAGGTGCCCCAAGACTGTGGTCTTATAAGCCCTCTAGAAGTGATTCTGATGCATCCAAAGGTTTGAGAACTACTGAACCAGATAAAGTTCACATACAGTTAGTTATAAGATCATAAGCAGAGTTAAATCCAAGTTGTGTTAGACCACTGCAAAATCCTGCTTCTTATGCTGGAATAACATTTTCTAGCAGAAATTCCTCCATTTATTGAGTCACAAGCAAAAAAGAAGTGCAGGTACTTGGTAACCTAGAAGACACCAAGTCTAAATGGGGTTAATATCAAGAGTGCAGTGTCAGGGATCCAATTCTAATCATAAGCCAACAAAAGCAGTAATCAAATGAGCAATCACTAGCATAACAAAAACAAATATCTGACAAAAGGGCAAGATTGGAGACTAAGGCTTCTGCAGGGTCATCACATATGAATTCACCTGGGCACAGACTTGTGTCCGACAGACTTCCTATGGAGACCAAACTCCCCAGTCCACGTTCTCTTACTCACCCTGGTAGACATGCCCCAACCCATCTTGACAAATACAGCCCTGCAACCCAAGGTTTGATTTTGTCACAAACCTTCCTGGGAGCAGTTCTGGCTGGGAAAGTCAGTGGCCTCCTCAGAGGAGTTTATGAGCCCTGTGCTTCAGCCACGATGTTTTCCGCCTGCCCCGAGCCTGAAGTCCCCCAAGGGCACTCAGTTCACATATCTGTCAAAATGATTGTGTGATCTGATTTTACCTAAGCTTCACCAGACTGGATAGTCTATATGAGAACATACTGTCAACAATATCCTAAATTTCTTACCCCAACCCGCATCACAAGTACTACTCATCACCTGAAAAGTCAGTGCTGTCCCTACCCATTTCTTATTGGGTATGTCAAGAAATTCACACACATATGTGAAATGGGCATATCTCCTTCTGTTCTGCCATTCCCCTACCATGACCGAAATCTATCCCCACTGTGCTGGATCATGTCTATGAAAATTTTGTTCCCCAAAGTCCCCAGTCTTGCAAACCCCCCAGGTGGCTTTTGGGAAGATTTGCATTTAGGGAACATAACTCTAAAGGTGACAAATGAAGTTCTGGAAGCATTAGAAACAAATCAGTGGTGGGGGGTGGGAAGTGGAAGAGGGGGGAAGAGAAGAAATTGATGGCATCGCTAGTGGATGGCATCACTAGAAATAAAGCTTGGAGAATGGAAGAAATTAAGTGAAGTGAATAGGAACACTAGCAGGAATTATAAAGAGCACAGAGTTCGAAAAACCAGGAGAAAGTTACGTCATACAAATGGAGAGCTGGAATAGTTTTAAGACGGTTGAAATGACTGGTCAATAAAAGCATTAGAGGGGCACCTGGGTGGCTCAATCAGTTAAGCCTCTGCCTTCAGCTCAGGTCATGATCTCAGGGTCCTGGAACAGAGTCCTGCATTGGGCTCCCAGCTGCTTCTCCCACTCCCTCTGCCTGCTTCTCCCTCTCCCTCTGCCTGCTGCTCCCCCTGCTTGTGCTCTGTCCCTCTTGCTCTCTGTCAAATAAATTTTAAAAATCTTAAAAAAAAATAAAAATAAAATCAGTGGGCTGATTTTATTCAAAAAAATTCAAGGGCTACAACTTTTGGGAAATAGGAAGGCTATCAGATTTAATGACAGGTGATTAATCTTGCAAAAGCAATTCTTGAGGAATGGTGGGATGGGGGAGTTAGCAGAAGTCGGTAATTAGTGTAGTGAAAGAGTAGTGGGAGAGAGGACAGTGAATACAGTCTACTGTCTCAAGAAGGATGGTGGTGAGGGAAAGGATGAAAGGGAAAGACAGGGGAGACTTGAATGTAAGAGATATTTGAAAATGTTTCTAGGTAGAGAAGGAAACACTTTCAAGGAGGGTGGTTGAGGAAACAAGACAGAGAGGAACATCTCTGCTGCTAGCACCCCAGAGAGGAGAGAGGATGGGCGTAGACCTGAGCAAAAAGTTCAGCAGTGTTGAGGGAAGCTGAGAGAGTTTGTGCCTGAAACCCACAATTCATTTTCTCAGCATTATAAACATTCTGGACAGTCTTGGCACCGATGCACACTGGAAGCTAGGGAGTTGGCGGAAATTATTTTTTAAAACATTAGACCAAAGAAACTAATTGCCTGGGGTAATAAAGCCACAGGGATCTGACAGATATTAAAATGATTAAGAAAGATGGGAGAGAGAAGAGATGGTTGGGGCAAGGGTGAGAGGAAAGATAAGAAGAAAGAAAAAGAGGGACAGAGAGAGAGACTCAGGGAAAAGAGGGATGGGGCAAGGCTAGGGGAAGAGGCAGAAGAGGAGTAGAGAAAAGAGGAGCTGAAGAGAGAGAAACGGATGCCCTTTCAGAACATTGAATGCCTCATTTTGTATTTAAATTCCTAGAAAGGGGAACCTAAACAAAGATTTAAACCCTTAAATGTTCTTGTTGACTAGCTGGCTTTCAACCAATGATAAATTCTAAGCCAGAGGTTTGGTGAAAGTTAATGCAAACCAGGGGAAAGATTTTGATCACAGAAGTAAATATATTTCCAGGCTGGAAAGTTGTGGAATATTTCACAGGGGAAATCAGGAAAATTTTTGCTCGTAGCTGCAGTGCAAGTTATTTGTAAAGGTCAGAGGGGGAAAAAACATGATAAGATATAATTTTCCTGTCTTCTGACTACAAATAAGGCAAACACAGTGACTTCATCACGCTGAGCAGATATGAGACTGTTGCTACATGCAAAGATTTGCTTTCCCTTTTTTATGTGTTCTAGCCTAAAGCCACCCCCAGAGGTGGTCCTAAATCCATTGACAGCTGCCTTGGATTTCACACTTCATCCAAGGTGAAGATTGTTCTTGCTGTGATGGCTCTGTGCCCTGGTGGGCAACTGCTTTAATTCTCCCTTCTTCCAGATCTTCAGTGAGAGCTTCTCTGACCTTGGAGAATACTAGGATTGGGACTCTCCCATCTCCCTGATATTTGGACTTTTGTTCAGTGACTTGTAAAAGTGCTGGGAGCAGTTACAAATGCTGTTTCTATTTGCAAGATGGCCCAGTTCCATGGTTTTAAATACAGGGTTACTAAAATAAGTACTTTCCTAACCAGCAACATATTCTGAACGTATTATTGTGGTAAGGATTGGAGTCAGCATGGTATAGTCAAAGAATCAAACTAGATGGTTGTGGAGTCAGATATATTTAGGTTTGAACCCACTTTCTAGCTTTATGGCCTTGGGCAATTTACTGATGTTCTCTGGGCCTCAGTTTCTGGTATCCACAAAATGTTATCAATAATAGTATCTAACTCAGAGAGTTGTGATGAGGATATAAACCAAATAAAGGGTTTGAGTGTTATAGAGACTTGAATAGTGCCTCCCCAAAATTCATGTCCACCTGGAAACTCAGAATGTGACCTTACTTGGAAACAGTCTTTGCAGATATAACTGAGTTAAGATGAGAGCATACGGATGAGGGTGGACCCTAAACCAAAGACTGGTGTCCCTATAAGAAGAGGAGAGGATGCACAGAGGGGAAGAGAAGAAGGGCATGTGAAGACAGAAGAATTATCCCCCTGCAGGTCAAGTAATGCCTGGGTCACCAGGAGCTGGAAAAGGCAAAGAAGGATTCTTCCCTAGAGCCTTCAGAGGGAGCATGGCCCTGATGTGCTGACTTTGATTTCAGACTACCGATTTCAACCCCCAGAACTGTGAGAGATGTTGTTTTGAGCCTCTAAGTTTGTGGTAATTTGTTAGAACAATCCCAGGGAACTAGTACAAGTATATAGTAAGTGCTCCACACATATCGCTCAGCATCAGGAGGGTCTTATTCTACATTCTGGTTCTGATAATTTACCTTGTGGACCTTGGATTAGAAACACAGTTTGATTCTATTTTACCAGCATCGATCCCTCCAGTTCACAAATTCAGCCATTTACTCACTTTTCTTTTTCTCTAGACCTGGGCTAAGGGGCATCCTGCATATTCTCCTGTAAGCTCTGCCATTGGCTCCCCACTTAACTGGCTCAGCCAATTCAACTCATTAATCCATTCATTACAGATTAACTAAGCACTATGGACCAGTTAGTCCATTAAGAACTCAGTATAAACTAGTGAATGCATTTAAAGAGTCTCTCTTTTCTAGTGATGATGAACACTAAAGATACAGATGTGGTGAAAAGAAGGGCCATCTGTACCCCAATGTTTATAGCAGCAATGGCCACGGTTGCCAAACTGTGGAAAGAACCAAGATGCCCTTCCACGGGCGAATGGATAAGGAAGATGTGGTCCATATACACTATGGAGAATTATGCCTCCATCAGAAAGGATGAATACTCAACTTTTGTAGCAACATGGACGGGACTGGAAGAGATTATGCTGAGTGAAATAAGTCAAGCAGAGAGAGTCAATTATCATATGGTTTCACTTATTTG
>PISX010009868.1:5626-24407 GCA_004024625.1 Mellivora capensis | reverse complement strand
CGGGAGGTTGGGGGAGCCAGGTGGTGGGTATTATGGAGGGCACGCATTGCATGGAGCACTGGGTGTGGTGTAAAACTATGAATTCTGTTACGCTGAAAAGAAATGAAATAAAAATAAAAAAATAAAAAATAAATAAAAAAAGAAAAGAGAAACAAAGATCATATTATTATCTTAATATCTGTAGAAATTATAGAAAATGATTTTATATGGTTAAATATGAATTTATAATAAAACGGTAAAAAAAGAAAAAAAAAAGAGTCCCTCTTTTCAATAAAATATACTTTCTATTGAGAGGAGGAAAAATTGATAAACAAGTAGACAGGTGAACATATAAAATGTCAGATGACATTGAGTGCTCTGAAAAAAAAAGAAGGATGTGAGTATGTAGAGCTGGGGACAGGATATACATCAGTGGGACAGAAACTGTCTTTCTGACAAGGTGGTACTTTAATATTGACCTAAGTCAAGAAGGAGAGGAATGAAGTCACTCTGACATCTGGGAGGTAAAAATGAAAGAAGAAATAGAGGCTTACAGCCTCATAAGCCATGACTTGGGCTTGGCCTTCTGCACTGAATGATGTAAGAAACCATTGGAGGTTCCAGGATAAAGGAGAACATGATCTGCCTTATATTTTCAGAGAATTACTTTAGCTACTGTTTTAAAAAAATGGGTTTTCAGAGGGTAACTTGGAAGTAAGACCAGTCAGGTATGACTGCAGTAAGCCCAGGCTAAATGTAATTTCACATTTCTCTCTGACTCTTTCTTCAGAGCAATGATAAAAGGCAAGTGGAAGTGAAAGCATTCATAAGTTCCTGGAGTCTGTTTATATCTCGCAGATAAAGCCAACTGGATTTTTTTTTTTCCCTTAACGAACTGATGTGATTTCTAAGAGAACGAAAAACCAAGGAACACTCCAAATATATTATTGAACTAGGAAGACCAAAGGGGAGGACGTCTAGGGGAGAGGAAAGGAGGTGGATTCAATGTGCAGCAATCAGCAAGCTGTGAATGCAGAACTGGTGACTTCTCTCCCCTTCCTGGCAGCCATGCCCTAGCTCTCAGCTGCTGGAACCCAAAAGGTATCAAGCAATGCTAAGGGGACTCACCTAGTTTATAAAAACTGGGAAGCCTAACTGTGTTTTTCTAAAGTATATTGTCTTAAATATATCTTTAATGTGTTAAAATTATATGATCACGTAGCCATTTAGAACACCTCATACATGAGGTTCCTCCCCCCAAAAAGCACAATAGGCATGGGAGCCCCTGTGTTTTCATTGCTGTTTGTTTCCTGCCCGTGTGCTGGAGCTTTGTCAAGTAACGCTGGCCAGGCATTTCAAATGAAGGTGGACCCCCCCACCCCAACCCACCAAACCAGACCCAACTCTATAAAGATGGCACTTTATGTGGAAGTGACAAGGCCAAGGCTGAAGATGAATCAGAGCATTTTGGACGGCCACTGAATTTTTTATCTGCTCCTTTGAAACAATGAGGCAAAGAAGGTCACTCTTGTCCAGAGTTGCCAACTCCTTCTTCCTGACCAAGTAGTTCAGTATGAAGAGCTTAGCAATTATAAAATAAAATATTCCCAACTCTTTTGTGGGCAAGCTGGGGAGGGAGAGAGGTGATGGAGCATTTTTCACACCAGCTCTGTCTTTCATGGATGATTCTCCTTTAACCATGAGAAATTCCTTGGGGAAGCAGGGCTACCAGTACAAGGTCTGAGGTGGTAAACTTTTATGACTCCCTTTGCAAAAAAAATAAAATAAAATAAAGAAGGACAGAAAGAAAGAAAACGGATAGAGAACTAGGGGAATGCTTAGAAACACATGTTCTTCAGGGAGTCTTGTAAGTCTTACTCTAAACTCTGAGCCAACACAGCTGTGAGGGAGCAGAGGTCAAGACTTCACAGAAAGCCAGATGCTGCAGTGAGCATATATTGTTTTACAGACATATGGGTATATGGATCTGTGTGGTGTATAAATATATACAGCGACATGTGTGTGTATACACTGGCAAAACCCCCTCCCCACTTCCCATCCTTTTAGGTAAACTGAAGGAGGAAGAGAGGATTTCCTGTGAAAACAGTGTGTAACCCCGCTCATCTGGTTAATGTGTTTAGCTGGATTCGACGTAACCAAATGAAAAGGAGGAGTAGGAAAAGAAAAATTTGGTGGTAAGACAACTTCACAGAGGGAATGCAGTCTAATTCAATTCAATTCCTAAGTACTATGTCTTGTTAGTACTATGTGGGATGCAGAAATAATTGGCAGACTAGTCACCCATTTATAAGATGTGTGACCTTGGGACTGACTTAACTTCTCTAGGGAGATAACTGTGAGTGGGAGCATCCCCCTATTCTACCCTCGAATACACTGGGTCCTTAACAGAGACACCCACAGTGTGATATGCGGCTAAGAGAAATGGGCTGGGATTCTAGTCCCAACTCTCCACTGGCTTGCTGTTCCCGAGGCCATTTCATCTCATCCTGCTTCTCCTTTCCCCAAACTATCCCCAGAAAGAGACGGTTTCTTCATTGTAAAATAATATGATTGGATTCGCAAAGGGTCACAAAATCACTGCCTAGAAAAAAAGCCGAGTGGGTTCCAAGCACTCCAACGGGGATTGAGGTCCCTCTACATGAGAGGCTATTCATACAGCTACTCTCCACCATTGTCCCACTGCTGTCTTGGGACAATGTGGTCTGGACTAATTTTTCAAGGAAACTTTGCTATCTGTATTCTTATATGAGACTCAACCAGTTTAAAAAAAAAACTGTATAAGACAAACAAAATACATCTGGCAGCCCAATCCTTGCCCACATGCTGCCAGTTTTAAGCTCAGGATTGGATGGGTTACAGCATTTCTTTTAGTTCAGCAATGAGTGAGTGTATGGCACAGATCTCCCGAGAATGCCCACTCTATCTCCTGGCAATTTATGCCAATCTTTTGGTCCCTGAACAGGGGCCTGCCAAGGGTTATTCACTTCTTGATCTAAAGTTCTTCTAAAACTAGTCAGGGTAATGTCAAGTCCAGGGGCATTGCTAGGCTGCCTCGTGGTAGTCACAACTCTAAGCAAGGCAGTAACACTGCCTAGAATTTATAAGAGGACATTTCCTGACCTGCCCCAGGAGTCTTCTCTCAAAATCTCTGACTCTATACCCACTTAAAAGAATTGAAGACTTTAGTTCTGAAAGCTACATGTGCCCAGGAGAGCCCAGGAACCTAGAAATGACTCAGCAGCACTCAAATCCCAGAAGATCTCAACTTTTTGTGCATCAGTATTAAAAAATAAAGAAATCGAACCTACCATTATAGAGCATTCACCACACACCTGACCTGATTCAAGGAGCTTTCACACAACCCAATGCAGGGAAACCACATCTGACATAAGCAAAATCTTGCCACATGAAAGAATGGTCAGGTGGGGTTATACTTAGATATATGAAAGAGGTAGCTATCTCCAAAAGATCTCCTCATTTTTTTTCTTTTTTCACTTAGTCCCTACCTATTATATGCCATGCATACTTGCCTTTACACACTTAAAGTATAGAGAGAAAAAACAGATTTTGAAAAATGAATTATAAAAAGAAAAACAAACTTAAGCAATAGAATACTGGATCGCAGAGGAAAAATTAGTTTCATGGGACCATGTAATCTAGCTTGAGTATAGGGGATTAGATTAGAACATTCTTTCCACTTCTTTTTTTTTTTTTTTTTTTTTTTGGTTCCTCTGTTCCTAAACAGAGAAACTGGCCACCCAGAGAGAGGAGAAACCAAGGCAATTTCCGGTTACTGAGACATGGAGAGACACACAATGGATTAAGAAAGAGAAAACGTGTCATGAGTTAAGAATAGAGAGATAAGCCTGGTCAAGAGGGAGCGCGGTCTTCTAGGGCATGTCAAGACTTTATTTGAGAGTCAACAGGAAGCTGTGAAAGATTTTAAGCAGTTTTTACTTTGTGGTTTATTTCTTTTTACTCTGAGGAGATGTTCTCCATCACAGTGAGAGAAAGTAGTGATTTGGTCAAGGATAATGACAATAAAAATGGAAAGAAGTGAGTGAATTTGAGAAATAGTGAGATTTGCATTTTTTATATCAAAAGAAAACAATGCAAACCATAGCATATGTTTTACAAAGTGGGCAGTTTGGTTTCTTATACTATCATATTTCACATTCTTCCATATTTCCAGTAGACAATTTCCCCCCTATGGAATATTAAACATCTTAGTGGATGGTATGGTTATGGATGTTAACATCTGATGGCCTGTTCAGACTATTCTATATTTAAGGACATTTTCTGCAACCTTCCCCCACCCCCATTTTCTTTTTCTTTTTCTTTCTTTCCTTTCTTTCTTTCTTTCTTTCTTTCTTTCTTTCTTTCTTTTTCTTTCTTTTTTCTTTTCTTTTCTTTTTTTTTATTTCCTTAGCTACCGATTAACTAGAACCCCTGAAGTAAAAAAAACTGAAGTGAGGGAGAGGTCCTTTTCCCTTCTTGTTATACTTGGTTCAACATCAACAGTTGGGGTCCAATATCTTACAAAGTTTAAAAGTTTAATGGTTTATCTTAATTTACTTAATTTACTTACAACATTGCCAGTAGGGCCCAAAGTGACTTTTGGTGAAAGTCAGGAAACAAACTAAAGAAACAGACTTTTTTTTCCATAATGAGAATCATCCCTCTACTTCAATGCCCACCTCTGCTTCAGAGTCATGCTTAGCTGACTCGTCCCTTAGGATGAGTTGTTCCTATGAGAGCTCTCAGTTATTCACGAATACCAAGATTTTTGGTAACACTGCCTCCTTCCTTACCTCTGATCCTTTGCAGGGTTCATGAGGTAGCCTCAAGTGGAGTCTCTATTACTTAGGCATGTGACAATTAGAAACCTTATCTATGGGACACCTGGGTGGCTCAGTGGGTTAAGCCTCTGCCTTCGGCTCAGGTCATGATCTCGGGGTCCTGGGATCGAGCCCCGCATCGGGCTCTCTGCTTAGCAGGGAGCTTGCTTCTCCACTCTCTCTGCCCACCTCTCTGCCTACTTGTGATCTCTCTCTGTCAAATAAATAAATAAAATCTTTAAAAAAAAAAAGAAACTTTATCTATTTTTAATACATATGCCTGAAGAAAGACATTACATTTATATAATCAAGCTGAGTGTTACATTTTCTATTGCTTTACATTGTAGGAGAAAAACTGTGAAAATTTTTGAAACAAATAAAAAAGATTACTGTCTGACTCAGCTTTCAGATTATCTCAATCTTTTATTGTCCTATACATTATGGAGAACTGATAATAAAGCCAAAGGACTGTTTGTTGATCATCAAAATGGGAATTGTGTCCAGTGATGTGCAACTAATTATTGCCCTATGAGACAAGCCATAAGAAACTCTTAATCTGGGACGCCTGGGTGGCTCAGTTGGTTGGGCGGCTGCCTTCGGCTCAGGTCATGATCCCAGCGTCCTGGGATTGAGTCCCACATCGTGCTCCTTGCTCCGCAGGGAGCCTGCTTCTCCCTCTGCCTCTGCCTGCCACTCTGTCTGCCTGTGCTTGCTCTCTCTCTCTCCCTCTCTCTCTGACAAATAAATAAATTAAAAAAAAAATTTTTAATAAAAAAAATAAAAATAAATTTTAAAAAAAGAAACTCTTAATCTCAGGAAACAAACTGAGGGTTGCTGGAGGGAAGAGGGTGGGAGGGATGGGGTGGCTGGGTGATGGACATTGGGGAGGGTGTGTGCTACAGTGAGTGCTGGAATTGTGTAAGAGTGATGAATCACGGACCTGTATCCCTGAACAAAAAATACATTACATGTTAATAAAAAAAATTAAATTATTGCGCTATGGATATTGAACAACTTTATCAGTTTTGCATCTATTTGCAATTTTTCTCCAGTATTCTGGATGTTTATATATTTGTTGGTTCTTTGGATTCATCTTTGGGCTGGTGGTAACATTTTATTAATTAAAAAGTTAAAATCTGTGACCCATTTTTATTTTATATATATATGTGAATCATTGTTTTACCATTGAAAATTATCCTTCAAGAGTGACTGTCCCTATGTACTTCTTATTACATCTGCATAATGTTGACTTTGATTTGAACTCCAAATATTTTATAGTATCAAGCTAAAACCCAACAAAATGAAAGATACAAGGGACAGTATCATATACGGCAAAGAGTTCAGGGTAACTCTATTCCAATATATGGTTGAGTTTAATTTGTTGTGAATCTATTTGCTACTCCCTACCCCCAAATGTGTATAAAGGGCAGGCAGTAAATATATTTGGTTTTGGTGTCCGTGTGATCTCTTTTACAGCTACCCAACTCTGCCATTATAGCACAAAAGAAGCCATAGACAATATGTAAAGAAATGAGCAAAACCTGGTCCAATAAAACTTTATTACAAAAACAGATACTGAGCTGTGTTTGGGCTACACCTGCTCTAGGACACCTATTTCTTGAATTTCATGCTTGAAGAATAAATACTACTGCCTTTGCAGTTGTGAAGTCTTAAATATACTTTGGAGGAAGAGAGTGAAACATTCCCAGTTTTACAAACTCCTCTAAAGAGTGTGGTGATGTAGGAAATGAAAGTAGATGACTGTGAGATCTCCTTCCCAGTCCCCTTTCCTTTCCTCTCCTCCTCCTCCTTCTTTAGCATGGTGCTCATTCCTATCACATAATGACATTCTTTTCTTTCAACCTAAAATGCCCTGTTTCATTATGACCATGAACTAGTAAGCGATAAGAGGTGGTAAATGTTCTCTCTCTCCTTTATTATAAACAGATATTGGCATGCACCCAGCAATCTGTGTCATCCATACTAGAAATTGAATATTCATTAGAGAAAAGAGGAGCAAAGTAAAAGGAGGAAGAAGAAACATACCACACAATTATAAATTTCTGAATAAAGCCACCTCTGTTTTTATGCCTTAGAGACATAATACAATGAGTATTTTGTTATGTATTTCTGCAGTCCTTTTTGTCAGGTACATGCTCCTTTAACATGGTTGTGATGATACTTTACATATTATTTTGTATATTTTTTCTACTAACAAGTATTTCCCATATTATAAACTTTCCATCATATAACTTTATTTTATTTTTGATATAATAATAAAACAAAACACAGTATATTTTATTATAAAGATAATATACTCAAAATTATCCATTGTATAATTTTAAATGATATAATGTCCCTATTAGATGGGTAAAAGTTATTTATTTACTCTTCACTTATTCCTGAGTATTAAAGTTTTTATCAATTTTTAATTATCACAATATTGAAATGAATATATTAGTACTCATTTTCATATTGTCTTTAATAGTTGAAAGTGGAGTCTCAGCCATTGAATTACTAAAACCAAGGGTATAAATATCCCAAGATTATATGAACCACTAAAGATAAATACATGGTACACAATTCTGCAATAGGAAATCTAACATTTTAAAAATACATTACACATAATTATGGACCTAGGGAGAAAAGTACAGAAAAATATGAAATGAAAGTGTTCTTTCTTCCTGACCACTAGTCGTAACCAAACGATAATGAGTCTTAACAATTTGTTGGACTGCTTTACAGGAATTTTATTTTATTTCTTTTTTAGGAAGTTTAATGTTCATAGAAATATATATACAACATCCTTTTAAAAAACCGAATAAGATGTGGTACACCAACAGTTTTTACACACTGATTAAATCATTAAGACATTAAGTACTCTCCTATTGAAAGAAATTCAGGTGAATGCCAGCTTTTCACCATTACAACAATACTGCAATGAAAACCTCTGTTTACATTCCTTAGAAGATTCAACACAATACAGCTGGACCATAAATTCCTAGAAATCCTTTGCTTGGTCCAATTTAAGAGCAATTGCCAAGCCACCCTCTAGGTTGGTTGCACCAGTCTACATTCTAGGGGAGATATCTTAAATCATTTCAACAAAACAGTGTTTATTGAGTCTCTGATCTGTGCAAGTTATTTTTTGCTAGGCACAGGGAACACAAAGAATGAATAGGATGTGGTCCTTGGGCCACAAAACCAGGCTACAGGCGAGCTATGGCCTATAGGCCAACTCTAGCCTGTCTCCTGTGTTCGTAAATGTTGTTGTATACAGAAATGAGACCCATGTAGAACTTCTGACCTTCATAACATAATAAATTTCTTTGTTTTGAGCCACTAAGTTTGGGCCAATAAGCTACACCAGTGATAGGAAACTAATGAAGAAAATCAAGAGAAATAATGAAACAGTTACTGCTACTCTCCTTAGAGCTGAGTTGCACGTGTGTTAAGGGACCATATGGCCTATGCTGTTATGTGGGAGGAAAACTCTCCCAGCTTGGGATACCATGTATTGTACTTTAGTGCTTGGCGAACTTGCTTTATCTTCCAAGGAAACCTCTCCACAAATCTTGCAAAATGGATCGAGCTGCTTGCTTTGAAATTTAAACTGCTTCTAGGGAAGGGGGCCTCTTCTGACACAATCAACTGCATTCTGTTGAAGGTTTAGAACAGTTTTCCAAGCCACAGGTAAGACCAAGGAGAAATGGGAATGCCCATTATAAAACTGTGTGGAATGCCATCAACCCTCTTTATGAGGCTGGGTGATTTCTCTTTACTCCTAAAGCAGAATGCGGAAACTATCTCAAATGAATATATGGGAGCTCTGGAGAAGCCAACTTCTGGGTTTGGCTTTTGTAAAGGAATATTTCATTGACATAAATGTCTGGTTTTCTTCTGGAGAGACAAAGTGGAGAGGCAATGGCTAATGCCAGAATGCCTGAAATAGCTGTTAATGTGGTTGAAAACAGAAGATAAACCTCAACTTGCCCTCTGGCAGTCTCAGCTTCAAGTTGTTGCAAACATTAAATGAAAGAGGGGTGTCTGGTGGTTCAGTTGGTTAAGCATCTGACTCTTGATTTTGATTTAGGTCATGGTCTCAAAGTCCTGGGATGGAGCCTCACATCAGGCTCTGTGCTGGGCACGGAGCCTGCTTAAGATTCTCTCTCTCCTTATCCCTCTGCCCCCCCCCACTCACATTCTCTCTGTCAAAAGAAAGAAAGAAGCAATGCAAGATATTTCTTACGTTGTATTCTTGAAAAAATATTCATGTGAAGTAACACACTGAGTACTGATTTGAGTCCTAATTGATTTGAGTCCAAACTGTCTCTGAGAAAGATCTTCCTGATCTAGCCATTGGTACACCTTTTATACATAGACATACATCTTTTATCTATTTGTAGGGTCCAACCAATTCACTTAATGGCTGAATTTTGACTTAGAGTGTCTATTTTGGCTAATAAAAATAAAAGAATATTAACTTTTTCTTCTTGCATTCCTGCTACAAAAATGTGTGCTCTCCCTGAAGTGTACTTTTGGACAAGTCAGAAGGTGTGGGGAATAAAAACACAAAGAATAATACTTTCAGAGACTTTCTTGCTATCCACGTAGTTTTAGCACAGATCTTCCCTGGCATACCTAACTATCAATACCACCACAATTACCACCCTTAAAGGAATGTATTTCACTCTCATTCCTCTCTTGAAAATATCTGCCCCAGTCCTAACACCTTCCTCAATAGCCCTATAACCCACAACCTTCCCTCCATAATATGGTCACCCTACCTGTTATCTAGGGTTGAGGCACCCCAAATAGGAATGGGTTCCCTAAGGCAATGTCTCAGGATGCCGGCAGCTCTATCTATCCTCAAACTAGTGAATTTGTATAATATATGTTTACATTCGCACTGCTCCTGAGATAACTAGGCACCTCCTTTGTTTAAGTTCATTCACACATCCTATTGTAAAGGGTCCTAAATGTGTTCTGTAACTACTTGTATAATATGGCTCTACAGTCTCCAAGTATTTCTCACCATGTCAAAAATAGAGGGTTTTTACTATTCTTTATTCATCTGCCATTTGCACAGTCCAATGTAGCAGAGGACAGAAAGATAAGGTTCTCTTTCTACTTGAGTCCAATAACTCATTAAAACTTACTACAGGTCTGAAACATTTAACTGTGTAATATATTTTAGTTGTGAGCCTTGCCCATGGTAGATGTGCAGTAAATGTTCTCTTTATTTCATCCTACTTTATAAATTCTTTAAAGTGAGAAAAAGAGCTTCAGTATCTTCTCCATATGACTTTTTAATTATAGGAAATCCTCACCTCTAGGTAGTAGCATAACACAAATACACTGGAGGCTCATTTCTTAATCATGTAAGAGTAGGTAACTGATTTTGGTGGGCAACTGATATTCCGCAAGATTCAAAGGCATACAATTATTCCATCAGAGACTAAGTTGTCAGACAGGGCCTCAGATTCTACTGCATTCACAAGGCAGGTGGAAAAGAGCAGATGGAAAAGGAATATCCACATCTCGATTGACTTTGCCTGAGCCATGGCCCATTTCTTCAACTCCCTCCCCTTGGCAAGAACTTGGCATCACCTAGATGCAAGGAAGACTGGAGAATCCTCTTCCTG
Source organism: Mellivora capensis (assembly GCA_004024625.1). NCBI lineage: Eukaryota > Metazoa > Chordata > Mammalia > Carnivora > Mustelidae > Mellivora > Mellivora capensis. The sequence continues at coordinate 13,924 of PISX010009868.1, read as the reverse complement.
GATGTAGAGCCACTTCCTGGCCACAATACTAAATATTACAGTCAAGGGCCAGATCATTGGTGATCAGTTAGTCTCTGCTATAGAATTCAACCTACATTTAATATAAGCATATTTATGTATATGCACACAACCCCACATCTCACATAGGATCTTTTCCCACCATATCTTTTCCACTGCATATCACAATGACAAAAAAGCAATGTGTTTTATTTTATAGGCAGCATATAAAACCTTGAAGCTCATCCAAATCTATAATTATCTGATAAGCCCTTTTCCTCAATTCAGGATACAAAATATGTTCACATCTGTTGTAGATTCAATTACTGGCCTTGATTCTTCATGCCTTTGCCATATAGCTTTTTGTTCCTAGGAGGAATATATTTTTCTGCTTCTTCCCTTTAAGCACAGCCATGTAACTTCTTTGGCAAATGGGAGGTTACAAAATGTCACACAAGCAAAGGCTTAAAATGTACATGTGCATTTGAATATTGTCTCTGACACCACCATTTAAAGAACATGCCACAGCTTGCCTGAGGGTCCAAGAGGCTGAGAGACACGTAGAGCAGCCACAGCTGCCACAGAGTTCTTCAGTGAGTAGGGTAGCCTGGCTGAGCTCAGCCCCAATCAGCTGTACTCTAGTGAGCTCATAAATCTGGGAGGATGCTGATTGCTAAATGCAACTGAAAATACCATGATTATTTGTTACACAACATTACTGTGGCAATGGCTAACTGATACAATGTATTTCAGTCTTCAAATTTTTGCTCAAGAACCAATATTCACATATTATCACAAAAATCAATGGGGCATCTGGGTGACTCAGTCAGTCAAGTGGCTGCCTTCAGCTCAGGTCATGATCCCAGCGTCCCAGGATCCAGCCGGCTTCAGGTTTCCTGCTCAGCCAGGAGCTTGCTTCTCCCTCTCCCACTCCTCCTGCTTGTGCACTCAAATAAAATCTTTTTTTTAAAAAGTCACTTTTCCACCTTTCTGGAGGCATCCTCCACCCTGAATTTTCCAAGAACAGCTGGACTTAGTTTAAATTGATTGAGGTGATTGCTTAGGTGTTCTTTCAAATGCAGGTAATGAGAGAAGTGGAGAGTGAGAATCAGTTCACTATTCCTATTGCAGCTTGCTGTCATTAGATGTTACTATTGAAGACTGTCCAGCATGATCCTATAAATCTCTGTGATAAGGGGCCTCTGGGTGGCTCAGATGGTTAAACAACTGCCTTCAGCTCAGGTCATGATCTCCAGGTCCTGGGATGGAGCCCCACATCAGGCTCTCAGCTCAGCGGGGAGCCTGCTTCTCCCCCTGCCTCTCCCCACTTTTGCTCTCTCTGTCTCTCTCTCAAATGAGTAAATAAAATCTTGAAAAAAGTTTTTGTGATATCATTGTTGGTGCGGATTCCTGAACTAACCATAAGATTCTTGAGGTTTGGGTTTTAAGAGTATTAACTTTTATTCATACCTATCTTCTTAGCCATTGTCCTCTCCAATCATATCCTCCAGGCCAATGTGGCTACAATTTCAACATGTTGTGTTATAATTGGCATGCTTCCAAAACATTTGAACCCATGTTTGAGACCAGTGAAGATTCCTGATGCTCTTTTTGGGCATTTTTCACCAGCCAAGTCCGTTCCCAACCAAAGAGTTTTTCATAATGGGAAAGATCAAAGCAAAGATGCCAGTGTTCATCTCCTCAAAGTCATTGTCCTCTCTGGACATTTCATCCTACCCTCTCCAAATTCCAGCTCTGATAAGCAAATAGCATTTTGAGAATTGTATTTTTTAGACTACAGAAGCTTTATTATGCCCTCTCTGTAATGCATTTATATATCTGCTCCCATTCCAGTGACTGTTCCATACTAATAAATCAGCTCTATGTTAATGTGTTACCTCCATGAACAAAGGGCTGGCTAATGCAATTTATAAAATTATATCCTATCTTCCATCAAATTATATCTAGTATTCTGCTTCAAATATTAGTTAAGGGAAAACTACTCAGGAGAAAGAGCTGTAACACAGGGGACTTAGGGTTTACAGAATGTAAGGGCTTAAGTTATCACACAGCTCACTAACTATCAGCCAAAGTCAATCCTCAGCCAAGGAGCTTGCAGACAGATTTAGTTGAGCCAGAAAATGTCTTCAGGTAGGATGTCTTCTTAGAAGGTTTTAATCCCTGTCTTGCCCAGTTGCCTTATAGCAGACAGTTTCTCAATCTCGTAGTATCTCCTTTCCTTCATCTATATATATCAAAAGAAATTTGAATTCAGGATCTCTGTTAGGGCTCATTTCACAGATGGGGAAAGTGAAGTCCAACTTAATGATGTGGTTTATTTGATGAATGGTGGAGTCGGAGGTGGAATCTCAGCCTCAGGACTCTGAGCCTTGGGCCATCTACTGGGATTCAGAACTCATCCACACTGAAAAATGAATTGGCAAGAGATGAGCTCAGAAGCCATTATTCTCATCCCAATCCAAAAATCAGTGCATCCAGGTGTCAGGCAGGCCAGAGTGCAAGAATGATGGAACAGCGATGGCCAGAATAAGGGAGAACAGGCCAATGGAAAGAGAAACAAGATTCTCTACTTCCTCCTCCAGGACTGAACAGCTGCTGAGGGTTGGTAAATGTTTCCTTTTTGGAGTTAACTCTGAATGAACTAAAGGTGCCAAGAATATAGATGAAAGGAAAAACATGTCAACATCAAGACTGACTCTCTTTGCCCAAGTAAAACAGATGGCTGGAAAAAAGTCAAAGAAGCTGGGTTGAAAACTAAATGGGTGGTCCCAGGGGAGGCTGAGATGTTGTCTTATTGACTAGTCCAAGCCTTGGAAAATAATCCATAATTAAACCAAATTAATTCAGATTGCCCCTCCTCCAGGCTGCTAGCAGACGGGCTGAATGAAGACCTAGGGAAAGAGATTGTTAGTGGAGCCTGTAACTTGAAAGAAAGTGAGAAGAATAAGAATGTGCTAAGGGAAATGAGAACAAGAAAGCTAGAATAACTTGTATCAGTGATTCCGGTTTGAAAAGAGAAAAAGGAAAAATTCCTATCATTAGCCATATACCAAGTGGAAAGGGGAGAAAGAAGAAGAATTAAATACATGAACTTGAGAAAGTTGTCTCAAGTAAGAGGTTGTTTAGGATAAGTGATATGGAAACATTTTATCAATTAGAGACTATTGTTATATAGAAAGCATAGAGATAGAAGTTAGAGAACAGCATCTCAAAGAAGCTATAGTTCCTTTGCAAAACTTTCCCTGATCTTTCCACCATCTGAATCCAAAGCGAAATTGATCAAACAGTCATCTGTGACACCACTGTTGCTTATAACATATAAATATTTATCACACTACATAACTTACTACACAGGATAAACTATATGATTATTTGCATATTAAAAGGTATTACATGTATTATTTTCTTCTCTTAAAAATTTACATTCAATAGGAGGAAGACAGACAATACATCAATAAACAGATGAACATATAAAATGTAGCAGATTATTATAAATGCATTGAGGCAGACTAAAGGTAGATTTTGAATAGAAATAACATTCTATGACCACTCTGTATGCCCTACTGAGAACAGATGCCAGAGAGATAAAGAGATAGATAGAGAGGCAGAGAGAAAGAGAGATAGAAAAATACAGACAGATGCTGACAGACCAGTTTAGGAAAATATTTTGAAAGATAGTGGTAGCTTGGACCATGTTGACAGTGGACATAGTGAGAAGTGGTTGGATATTTTAAAAGTATATTTTGATGGATAGAAAATGAGATTTGAATGTGGATTATAAGAAATAGAGAGTTGTCAAGGATCCTTAGATATTTAGTCTAGGAAGATGGTTGAATGGAGTGGCCAATTACTAAGCAGAAAAATGTGGCTGGATCAGGTTTGTGAGCGAGAGGAAACACAATAATTAACTGTCTTCTTGTCAGGTTCCTGCACTATACTGTGGAGTCATCCATGACAGGAGTTTTGCCTTCTTTCTCTTCATGTCTGTAATACCTAATCCAGTGTTTGACACAAAGGTGCTCATCAATTTTCTTTGTGCCTAAGGAATGAATGAATGACTTGGAAACATGCAGTAATATTTTTATTTCTTGAATTTCACAATACTGTGAGCTCTACTGGAGGCATACATTTTATTTAGTCACCACTGAATCCCCGGCATCTAAAACAAAGCCAACACAAAATGTTGTTGAATAAACAGATTCTTGTTCTGTTCTTCCTACTGATATTTCTAGTCTCTGTATCTGGTTTTGGTTAAACTGAAGGAAATAAAAAAGGAAATTAATATGTGTGTGTTGGCATGTATTTTATCACTTAATTGATAAAAAGTTACTTTGGAAAACAAATTTTATATTTCTTATTACCAACTGATAGTCATTAATACTGGCAAATCTAACAGTTTCAAATATCAAAATCTCTCCCTGAACTTTTGGCCATTACATGTCCTTTTCCCATTTTACTAGAATTTCATTTAGAAAGTCACTAGAATGTCAGGGAATGCTTCCAAGCACTCAACGTGTTCTTGTGGTTTAAAAGAACAGATATCTGGCTCTGTATTTAAATCTTATTAAGATGCTAAACAAATTATTAAACTGATTCAAATTTTCTATAGTTTAAAAATCACTTTTAAACATCCATCTTTGTCCTGGACAATTGCCAAAGCTAGCAAATGCATCTCAGCTGGGGAACAAGCTGCCACTTCTTCCTTCAGATCCTCTTTCAACACTGGATATTGGCTCACACATGGCAAGGGGCTAAAAGTCAGACCTGTCCTTGAATCTTCCTTTTGTCATAGGACAGATTTTCTAAATTGCCTCTTTCGGAACACCACAATCTGTGAAAATAAGTTTTGGAAATTGTAGTCTACTCCCTCAGAGAGATTAATAATACATGTAATACCTTAAAAGAAATGTAGCACTGTAACATTTTTAATTCCAGTGCTTCTCAAGCCCACAGGGCTACAGAATGCTGGGATAAAGAAGCATCATTAGTCGGTTGTGAGAAATTTGGGTTCCATAGTTCAGTTTTGTGGATGCTCTTCCAGAAACTGAGGCTGAGATAGTTAGAAGACCCTCCTTTCTCAGTAGTGCAAGTTTTCTGGGCTTCTTCCTTTAAGCAATTCTGCTGGAGAAAATGAGGACCCTGGGTTAGGCACTGGTCTCTGCCACCCACAGAATGGGACAGCCAGAAAAAAAGCCTTGGTTTGAAAGATGTTTCCAGACTTTGTCTTAGCTCTGTATCTTGCCATTTATGTGATTTTTTTAAAGTTCTTTTATATTGTCTGAGCCTCAACATTCACATTTTAAAAACGAGGAGTGGTAAGTTATACCCTACTTATCATGCATGACTGCCATGAGAATTAAGTGTATGTTACAGAAATTTATAAAGTGCTGCAGATTATACAAATGAAAAGCATAATTGCAAAATTTCCAGAAGGAGTTTTTTTCTTTACCAACACTGTTCAGGAGAAACATAGTGGAAGCCAAATGTGTAATTTAAATTTTCAAATAGCTACATTTCAGAAGTAGAAAGATAGGGGTGAAATTAAGTTTAACAATGTACTTTATTTAATCTACCATACCTAAAACATTAATAAAATATGCAATATAATCAATTTTAAAATAATGAGATATTTTACATTCTGACTTTCTGTGTCAAGTCTTTGAAATCCAATGTGTGTTTCATAGTTACAGCATATGTCAATTCAGACTGGCCACATTTCAACTGCTCACTAATACATTTTGCTAGTGTGACTATTAGCACAAGTTGATACCACATTTTTAATCTGCAGAGTCAGTGATTTTTGTTCTAGTTGATTCCAGAGTAATAGTTTTTACATTACTATAATCCACATTCTGGAAGCGTTATATGAGAATCCGTTTTCTTGCCCTTTACACCTTCTAGAAGGTGCCTGTATTCCTGGGCCTGTGTTTCTCTTCCATTTTCAAAGCCAACAATAATCAGTTGGGTTTTTCTCACATCATGTCACTCCAACACTGACTCTTCTGCTTCTCTCTTCTTCATTTAAAGACCCTTATAATGACACTGAGCCCATCTCAATAATCCAGGATAATGTCCCTATTTTAAGGTCAGTTGATTAACAACCTTAAATTCATCTGCTATCTTAATTTCCCTTTGCCATGTCTGGTTCAATCATAGGCTCCAGGAATTCAAACATGGGCATTTCTGTGAGGTCATACTTATACTAACCACACTATCTTTGTCAAATTATATGCAAATTGTTTTTCTCTGACTCTGGTTGCAATCAGAGGGAGGTCACATAGATGTTTCCAGTTCCTTAGTAATTTTACAAAATATCCCCCATGAATATTTTCAACATTCCTAACTAATATTCAATTTTAACTTCTCTCATCTCACCATTGAGTCCTGCCACAGGTCAGGAAATCTGGAGTGGGTACTACCTCTTCCCCCTATCAATAGCTGTTGTTTTCCACCTAGCCAAGCTCATGGAGGAGGGGCACCACTTCATGGGCTCGAACCCCTGGCATGGGTGCTCTTTAATGCCAAATGTTATTACTCGCTCTTTGAGTCATTGGGTGCTCCCGTAGGCTCCATGAAGATCCTTCCCCAGGAACTTCGCCTGCAGTCGCCATGATACAGTCAGTGCCTTTCCTCAGTTACCTGCTATATCTCCCCTCACAGTCCTGGGGTTCCAGCATTCCTCCCCTCTGTTAAGGGCATGGGAAACCTCCAGGTACTCAAACTGGACAGTTATCCCTGAGCTAGCTCCCTTCCATGGTGGGACTGCAGCTTGCACCTCGTGCTGCTCTTAGAGCAATCCAGTAGTAGCTTATGACATTTAGACTTTCCACGCCTCACTCACAGTATTTAAGTTTATCAGATTTCGAGTTGTGCAAATCACTCCAAGTCATCTCCTCAAAATTCTTTTCACTGGCTTTAAGGCAAGACATATATACCTCCCCAGTTGGGGGATATGGAAAAAGAAGAAATATAACATAAAAGCAACACTTTTCAAAACAGTCCCTTTTGCTCTCTTCTTCATATGCGGCTTAGAGTTGGATAGTGGGATAAGACTGGCATCTCATTACATTTTGAACATGCAGTCAAGCACTCAAGTTTATGGGATGGCTCTCAGCACCTATTGAATTGCTCTTGGCCTTTGGTGTCTCAGTGGAACATGAGATATATTTATATCTGTATTTCATAGTAAATTCTTTATATTCATGCAAGTATAACAGGGCATTTAAACACACTGCTGGAACATAGATACTTCTAGTATAAAGAGCCCTACCCCCAAAATACATAAAGCTTTTTTTTTTTTTACTTTACCAGGTTTTCACTTTTAATTTTTGTCAGTTACATGTTTTAAGTTATTGTAGTATACATTATATTATGTACTTCCTCTACAAAAAAAATGATTTTTTTTATTTCTTTTCAGCGTAACAGAATTCATAGTTTTTGCACCACACCCAGTGCTCCATGCAATGCGTGCCCTCCATAATACCCACTACCTGGCTCCCCCAACCTCCCATCCCCTGCCCCTTCAAAACCCTCAGGTTGTTTTTCAGAGTCCATAGTCTCTCATGGTTCATCTCCCCCTCCAATTTCCCTCAACTCCCTTCTCCTCTCCACCTCCCCATGTCCTCCGTGTTATTTGTTATGCTCCACAAATAAGTGAAACCATATGATAGTTGACTCTCTCTGCTTGACTTATTTCACTCAGCATAATCTCTTCCAGTCCTGTCCATGTTGCTACAAAAGTTGGGTATTCATCCTTTCTGATGGAGGCATAATACTCCATAGTGTATATGGACCACATCTTCTTTATCCATTCGTCCGTGGAAGGGCATCTTGGTGCTTTCCACAGTTTGGTGACCGTGGCCATTGCTGCTATAAACATTGGGGTACAGATAGCCCTTCTTTTCACCACATCTGTATCTTTGGGGTAAATACCCAGTAGCGCAATTGTAGGGTCATAGGGAAGCTCTATTTTTAACTTCTTGAGGAATCTCCACACCGTTCTCCAAAGTGGCTGCACCAACGTGCATTCCCACCAACAGTGTAAGAGGGTTCCCCTTTCTCCACATCCTCTCCAACACACATTGTTTCCTGTCTTGCTAATTTTGGCCATTCTAACTGGTGTGAGGTGGTATCTCAATGTGGTTTTAATTTGAATCTCCCTGATGGCTAGTGATGATGAATATTTTTTCATGTGTCTGATAGCCATTTGTATGTCTTCATTGGAGAAGTGTCTGTTCATATCTTCTGCCCATTTTTTGATATGATTATCTGTTTTGTGTG
>PISX010009867.1:0-73317 GCA_004024625.1 Mellivora capensis | reverse complement strand
CTGGCTGCCTGGGGCGAGGAGTGTGCTTGGCATCGCCTAAGATCACAGCTGGGCATCTTAACCCTCTACTGAGTGGACATTAGTCAGGCGTGTCTCCCCTACTGGTCACATGCAAGAAACAGTCATGGGTTCAACAGACATGCCCTTTCTCAGATGCCACTAGAAAACGTGACTGCTTTCTACCCTTCAACTCCCCTCCCCACCGTCTGTCTGTCTGTCTCTGCCTCTCTGCCTCTCCATCTCCATCTCTCTCCACCTCTCCATAGCTTGATCCTCTTTCTCACCAGGCATCGAGGGCAGGGAAACAGGGCTTGTTCATGCCTCCTGAGCCTGGCTGGTGGGAAGGACGCCTCTGGGGCTCTGCAGCTCAGCCCAAGGGTGTAGTGCCCTAAACAAACAGGTTTTCCACCTGCATCCAAATTCCTGCCAGAGGAGAAAGAGTTCCCCTGGGAGGGTCTCCCTTACGTCTGTCCTGGTTTAGGATTTTGAAGTATATTTATATCCGTCTCCTCCTCTGGTCCTCACCGCCATATTTCAGAGGAGGAAAGTGGGGCTCAGAGCAGAGGGGCGCCTTCCTGAGGGTCTCCTGGCAAGGAAGTGGGGGAGCTTGCCTCTGAATCCATCTTGGCTCCTAGTCTGGCCTGTGGCTATGACTCCGACCTGCTCATTCATGTTGGTTGGCTTGAATATTTCTGAACTGACAGTAGACTTTGGGTCTGAGAAGACACCTTGAGCAGAGCCATGAGATCAGCCTCACCTCCCTGACTGGGCAAGGCGGCCTCCTTATCCCAACAGGTCTATCAACTGGGAGGCATCTGCAAGCTGGTGGACCTCCTCCGGAGCCCCAACCAGAACGTCCAGCAGGCTGCGGCTGGGGCCCTGCGTAACCTGGTGTTCCGAAGCGTCACCAACAAGCTGGAGACCCGGAGGCAGAATGGAATCCGAGAGGCTGTCAGCCTCCTGAGGAGAACCGGGAGCACTGAGATCCAGAAACAACTAACCGGTAGGGAGCCCCTGCTGTGGAGAGCTTGGGGTTGGGGGTGGCAGGACTGCTGGCTGCAGCCCCAAGATGGGGTGTGACGCAGCCCCTCCAGGCTGGCTCAGAGCACAGCCATGCAGACTTGACCTCAGGCTAAGGTCTTAAGAGCCTCCATGGTACTGGCCTTGGCCAGATTAGTGGTGTCCAGATGGTACATACCCACAAGGGGTCAAGGTCTTCCTAAAGATAGAAGGCAAAGTGTGGAAGGCTCGTGCCCAGGCAGGACCCTTGTTCAGCAGAGGCTGGGATCTGCCGGTGAAGGGGAGGAAGGGAAGTCGATGAAAGCAGGAACTAACAGTTCTTAACCACCTTCCTTTGGTGGTTGAAACCACCTTTGGTATTATGTGCAAACAATACCCTAAGCACTCAGGCCAGGGGCACAAGAGACAGAAGGAACTATGAAACCCTCAGACTGGACAGGGAAGATGAGACCAGGTACAGAGTAACCAAGATCATTATTTCTGGAATAACTTTTAGGTAGAAAATAGAAAACATTAGAAGACTCTAAATGCTAATCTAAAATTTATATTAAAAACCATGGATCAATCCAATGTTTCTGATCACCTTCCCTATTCATAATTTTGACCTAGATAAAGAACTCTAGATGCTCCCTGCTCTCACAGAACCTGCAGTCTTGTTGAGATGCTGGGAAGTGGGCTCAGGAAATAATCAGACACTAAGTGAAATAAACCAGGCCTACTTGGAAGGTGACCTTTCAGTAGGATTCATTTACCAAAGCAGGCTGGGGGATGGGGGGTGGTCCCCTGTTGCCTGGGGTCTTCCTTGGCCTGGCATGTGTTGAATTGACTGTCCCCAACCTCTAGGGCTGCTCTGGAACCTGTCCTCCACTGACGAGCTGAAGGAGGAGCTCATCGCCGATGCCCTGCCCGTGCTGGCCGACCGGGTCATCATTCCCTTCTCTGGCTGGTGTGATGGCAACAGCAACATGAGCCGGGAAATGGTGGACCCTGAGGTCTTCTTCAATGCCACGGGCTGCTTGAGGTGAGAGAAGAGTATGCCCGTGGAGTCTTTTGGCCCCAGCCCTGGGCTTTGCCCAGGCAGCCCCATCTCGGGCAGGACTCAGCCAGGGAAGAGAACATAGAATGCAGTCTACCTGGCACTGGTCTTCACGGGCAGACTCCAAGAAACAGAGCCCCAGCGTTCCTGATGTCCCTGCACCCAGATAAGGATCGGGACTCCATGACCTCCTTTAAGGGACCACAAATGACTTCATTAGAAATCTAAGAGTGGAAGTGCCAGATCTGAATACCCAAACTGCTTCAACCATTTTTCTCTCCTCCATTTCCCAAAAATGCATTTCTGGTACTATCTTGAAGAGTGTTCTTTTAGACAAAAGGCTGCTGATGGGCTCCTAATGAGTCACTTCCCAGCCATGGTGCTAACACCAATTGCCACATTCATTGGCATGAAGATGGCATGGCTCTGCCCAGAGTCTCCGGCATCCCCCCTTGGCAGGGAGGAGGGATGTGGATATGCTTATTCCAGGAGTGCAGTTACAAGCTGGGTTGTGGGTGCTGGTATGGAGGCGAAGCAGTGGAACGGATCTCCTTTAGGGTTACACCCTGCTCTGATGGCGTTTGTCTTCTCCAGCTCCTGGGAGCTGCAGGCTGAGAGGTGCAGGTGTCTCGGCTTGGGCTCCTCCCTGTCGGCCTCCAGCAGTGGCCTCCAGTGAGCAAAGCTGGGGTGTTAGGGACCTGACGGGGCTGCAGGGCTGTTGGTGGCAACAGGAACCACACTCAGCCGGCACCAGGCAAATAGGCCTGGAAGGAGCCTGCTGCTGGGGCAGAACACAGCTTCCACAGGGAGGGGGCACGTGGCCCTAGCCGAGCACCCCTTGGCTCCTTTCTCAGATCCAGCCCCTGGCCCCACAGAGAAACTGGGCAGGCGAAGCTTCCAGCCCCCCTTCAACAAGTGCCCACTAGCGGTAATGCATGTGTCTTAGGCTACTAGCTGCATTAGAGCCCCTGACAGTCATAAAACTTACAGGCCTGGGGCCCAGGTGGGCAGAAGGAGGGATGGAAAGAGCTCAGTTCAGAGGAGAGCCCGTTCAACCTAAGCCAGGATGGGGTGGGATTGCCTGAATGGTCTTTCCTTACTTCTTCCTCATGTCTTTTGCCCTGCTCTCGTCCTACCAAACCTCCAACCTCATCCTCATCCCCTCAGCCCCCCTTCTGCCACCTGCTCGCCTCCCTGCGTGCCCCCCAACCACTCTCTTCTCCACCCCCATCCCTCCTCCCCTGCCTCCTCACCCCCTCTCGGTTCTTTCCCGCAGGAACCTGAGCTCTGCCGACGCAGGCCGCCAGACCATGCGAAACTACACGGGGCTCATTGATTCCCTCATGGCTTATGTCCAGAACTGCGTGGCTGCCAGCCGCTGTGATGACAAGGTGAGCTCACCCAGGCAGCGCCTCACTCCGGCCCTGGACCCCAGTCCTCCTCTCGGTCCAGCGCTCCAAGGCCCAGGGCCTCCCCAGAATCAGTGAGGGCAGCTCCTTGGGCTCTAGGTCCTGGCATTTTTCTCTCCCAGTCTCCATGAGGCAGGTCTGCCCTTGAGGTGGCCTTTAAGGCATGGTGCAGTGATAGGACAGAGGCCCAGAGACGGGCCGGTGAAGGGGACCACTGGCTGCAGAGTGCTCTGCTTGCCAGGGACAGTGGTTACAGGGCAGCTCCCCCGTCCCTCGATGAGAGGCTGTGTGAATGCGGACACTTCGTGACATCTCTGTTCCTCAGTGTGCACTTTACTCCAATGGAGATGACCATATCCTGTCTGCCTCCTAGGTTGGTTTAAGGCTCAGTTAGTTCATAAGCAAGACTCAAAGCGGGCCCGGCGCCGAGAGAGCGCTCCACGAGCAGTCGCTGTCACTAGTGCCGAGCCCCACGACGGCCCCGAGGAGCCCCACCGATGCCCCGGGGATCCTTCCTGCACCACGGCTCCCTCTGCTACACTGGTTTCCCACTGCCCCCCAGTGAGGCCACTGGCCAAACCGCCCTCCTGTCCCCTTTGAGCTTTGGGACACACTAGCACACACAGACCGGAAAAATCATGGAGGGAAGAGGAACTGAAGGCTGGATGTTTCCATCATGGCAGGACAGCAACTTGGGAGAATAGTGGGTTCCCACAGTCCCCAGGTGACTGGGGGACTGTCTGAGTGACACGGGCTCTGGGTCCGGCATACGGTTTCCCAGCAACCTGCTCTTCCCCTGGAAGTGACAACAGGGCCTCAGGAAAGAGACAGTCCCGCGGAGGCTCAGCCAGGTCCCAGGGGTCATCATGTTTTCTTTGGCTTCGGATGCAGCATCCCCTCTAATCCCCTCTACCTGTGTGACCCAGACCCGGCGACTCGGAGTCCCTCAAGCCCTAGCAGGGCCGCCATTGGATGGTCAGTCTGCCAGCCCAAACCCCAGCCTGTCCACTGAGGACAAAGGCAAAGGCCTAGGAGAAGCTGCCACGGCCAAGTCCCAGGTCCCGGGTCTTACCGCCTGTGTGGACTTGGGATGGGTCAGCATCTCTGCTGTTGGAAGCTGAGGATGAGCCAGCCACAACACAGGGCAGTCGTAGGGCTTTGGAACCGAGATATGTCCAGCGGCTCCCGAGGGAGAATGTGCCAGAACAGAGGTGTGTTCTTCAATAGCCCAGCCCGACCACCGGTACCGTGGCTGTTGCACAGAAGCGGTGGCCACTCTCTGTCGTGTCCTGCTGTGTGGGGAGCCCCATGACAGGCACTTCCGGGTAGGCCTTCCCAGGAGCCCCATGAAGCAGGTGACTTCAGTCCCATTTTACAACTGAGAAAACCGGGGCCCGGAAGTAAAGCAAGCCCCTCCAGTTCACGCAGCTAGGAAGCGACAGACCTGGGTTCGAGTCCAGGCCCCGGGAAGCATGACGGGGGAGGATTTCCACGCAGGCCCGCGTTCCTCTTTCCTGGAGCCACTGAGGGGCTGCCTCTCTCTCGTGAGCAAGGGCAGCAGGGGAGCCTGGGATGCCGTCAGGGTCGGGGTGGGGGGGCCCGGGCTCAGGTGCCACGCTTCTGCTTGGCCCCCAGTCCGTGGAGAACTGCATGTGTATCCTGCACAACCTGTCCTACCGCCTGGACGCCGAGGTGCCCACCCGCTACCGCCAGCTGGAGTACAATGCTCGCAACGCCTACACCGAGAAGTCCTCCACGGGCTGCTTCAGCAACAAGAGCGACAAGACCATGGTGAGCGATGGTGGTGACAGAGTCAGGACCTGCTCCCCACCAGGCAGCCCGCTGGGCTCAGCTGCCCGGCACCTGCTTTCCTCTCTGTCCCCCCCCAAGCCTGAAAACCAGCAAGAGGGGCCAAGCCCAGGCCGAAGCCCTGGTCTTGGGCTGGTGTCGCACTCTGGGAGTTGAGTAGAGGGCTTTCATCTGGCCTGCAGAGGGGATCTGTGTACTTGAGACTGTAAGAGCTCAGGCCGCCCAGAGGTCTAAACTCCAGCCCTCCGTTGGCAGAGCTTATCCTCTCTTACCTGTGATTGATAGACTTGGCCCCATCATGTCCGTTACCCTGGAAGGTTTGGGGGAGCCAGGACTCTAAGCCCTCTCTGGCCTGGTTCCCACCAGCTCCCAGGCCTCCCAGGTCCCCCAGAAGCAGGAGGGTGCTGTGGAGGGAGGGTCAGTCTTCCCCCACTGGGTACAACTGTGGAAGCTGGGCTCTGGGCCACACCTGCTGGCCCAGAGTGGGTCCGGCTCAGAGTCTGACTCTGGGAAGGGAGGAAGGATCATGGTGTGAGGCCCAAAAGCAGCTGGAAGGTTTGGGCAGAGGCTGGCCGGCAGCACACTCCCCGGGATCCCAAGATTGTTCTCTGCCTCCCTCGGAGACTGCCCAAAGGAGCAGGTCCCCTATCCTCACTCACTTCTGCAGAGCTGCCGTAGTGAGAAAAGGACACCAGGCGGGTGCTTCCCAGTTCCTCCTATCAGGACCCTGGAGCTGGGGGACACACAGAAGGCTTGGGTTTGCTCCCTTCCCAAGGCTCCCGGCTGACCTGCCCTTTGTCCTCAGAACAACTACGACTGCCCCCTTCCGGAGGAAGAGACCAACCCCAAGGGCAGCAGCTGGCTGTACCATTCGGATGCCATCCGCACCTACCTGAACCTCATGGGCAAGAGCAAGAAAGACGCCACCTTGGAGGCCTGCGCTGGGGCCCTGCAGAACCTGACCGCCAGCAAAGGACTGGTGAGGACCGGCCCCCGCCCCACCCCCATTCCTCCAACTCAGGCCAGGCTCCGCTCCCTTCCCTGTTCTCCCACGAGCGTGTCCACGGTCTGAGTCGGTTCTGCAGGCATGAGTAGAGGCAATGTCCTATGTGATATGGGGGAGCGACAAGGGAGGAGAAATAGTCCCACCCTCTGGGAACTCCTAGGCCGTGGCAAGGCAAACCCACTCCTGCAGGATTCTGTCTGTACCCACAGAGCCCCCTTAGCGTTGTGATTCCTGCCCCACACTGGCCCTGTCTGGGGTACGGGACGGGGTGAAGGGTATGTTTGTGGCAGGAAGAGTCTCCTGTGTGTTGAACTGGCAGAGGGAAAAATAGAGGATTTAGAGCATGAACGGATCTAGAGGAAAATGTGGCAGGATCAGCAGAGATTTTGAAACCAAATATAGTTTGGAGGACACGATAGAATGGCCGTGAGCCATAGGAGGCCTGTTGCAATCAACAAGCATTTAGATGAGGAGGCAGCCAACCATCCCTCATCTTTACTTAGGACAAAAGAGAATGAGTTGGAAGCAGGACCAGGGTGAATTGAGGTAAGGAAGGAACTTTCTTGACTATGAGAGGATGGGGCTGGGGGTCTTCAAGAACTCCAGACCAGCCAGGACCAGATTACAGCCAGGATCGCTCTGTTGCTAGAGCTGGCCTACTTCTAGGGGGCCCTGGACGGTATTTCCACGTGGGCATGGACCCTCTCCTACCCATCTTTGTCCTAGGCAAGTACCCAACAAATATGCGTTGGTTTCCCCGGAGGTAGGGAAGTTGGAAGGTGGTTCGATGCTTCTTGAATTGACAAATATCACTGACCATGAGGTTTCACGTGAGCAGACACAGCTGGGACATATAAGGAAGGCAGAGCTGAGACCAACAGCTGAGCAGGGGTATCTGACCCTTCTGTTAGACTGGGAGCCACTTCAGGGCCCCTGGGAGCGAGGGGTCTGAGACTACCCTCTCATCACCCATCTGGGCTCCAGGCTGATCCAGGAGTAGAGCTCAAGGTCAGGAGAGGTCGGAGTGCATTTCCACGTGGGTGCTCTGTCCTTTGCCAGCGCATGAACAAATTTGTGTCTCTCTTTGCCCACGATTCCAATATGAAAGAGAAAAGATTCTGGGGTTTCTTCATTTGGGATTACCTGGCTCGCTTCCACCACAGTGCCTGGGAAGCCACAGGCTAGGTCCTCACTTGGCCCTTCTTTCTCAGATGTCCAGCGGCATGAGCCAGTTGATTGGGCTCAAGGAAAAAGGCCTGCCACAAATCGCTCGCCTCCTGCAATCCGGCAACTCTGACGTGGTGAGGTCCGGAGCCTCCCTCCTGAGCAACATGTCCCGCCACCCCGTGCTGCACCGTGCGATGGGTAAGTGCCCTCCACAGCATCTGGTCAGCCCTCCCCCCGGGCTACCAGCTAGGACTTGGCAGAACCAGCTTTCCAGAGCCTGCTGGAAGGTCCCCCTCTAGATTTTCCCTCGAATTCCAAGAAGGGAAGCTGGCCCACGAGGGGCTTGGAGGTAGGAAGGGGCAGGTCCCCTGGAGATGTGGGGGGTGCAGGTGTGCGGAGGTCCCATCTGGGTCCCAAGCCCTGACTTGGAGCTAGAATGGAGCCTTGAGGGGTCACCTAAGAACCTGGTTGAGGGCAGCAGGGACTCTGGCCCCAGGAGGGAGCCCCTCAGTGCCTCTCCCTCGGTCATCTGAGCCCGTGCCTTCCACTGCTTTCTCACTCAGGGAACCAAGTATTCCCAGAGGTGACCAGGCTCCTCACCAGTCACACTGGGAACACCAGCAACTCAGAAGACATCCTGTCCTCGGCCTGCTACACCGTGAGGAACCTGATGGCGTCCCAGCCGCAGATGGCCAAGCAGTACTTCACCAGCAGCATGGTCAACAACGTCATCAACCTGTGCCGTAGCAGGTGGGCGGGGCAGCGGGCAGTCTCCTCCCCAGCCCCCTACACCCCCCCACCCCCACCCCATGCAGAGCAGGCCGTCCTGCGACTCCTGCGACTCCCTGCGAAGTCTCAGAGGCGAGGCGGAAACAGTAGCTAGTACAGACAGGAGAGCCAGGGCGGAGAAAGCTTGAGTGCAGAGAAGTTCCAGAAGCCAGGAGCACTGTGGGGCTGCGTTCAGCAGGCAGGCCCTGGGGCTGCATAAAGGGGACAGAGGCAGTGCTTTCTCCACTGCGGGTCACCAGGGGACGCTGGGTCCTTAGAAGGTCAGCAGGAGGCATGGAGCAGCAGACCCTGCATGGGGGAACTTTAATCTGCTCCAGGGGACTTTCTCCTCCCAGGACAAGGGCTGGGGGACCTTCCCCCTTACAGCCAGCAAGGAGAATCCTAGGACACCTCTAAGTGGGCAGGGCCATGGGGTTCTGCCCACTGCACAGAGCGAGGAGCCTGATGGGGCTCCTTTCTCATGCACCTCTGGGGCCTCCCCTCGTCTCTAAGACCTGAAGGGGAGAAGAGGAGGGAGGAGGGGGCTCGTTCTCATGCCTCCCTGAGTCTCACCCCACAAATGAACTTCCTGCCTGCCCAGTGCCTCACCCAAGGCTGCAGAAGCTGCCCGCCTCCTTCTGTCTGACATGTGGTCCAGCAAGGAACTGCAGGGAGTTCTCAGACAGGTAAGGGCCCACACTGTTGACCCCTCCCCGGGAGGCTCTCCTGCACTTCCCCTGCACGGAATCGATTCGGAGTGGGGCAAGGAGAGAGAGGCAGAATGGCCCGCCCCACCCCATAGGGGAGATGGAGCTGTACCCCAGACAGAGAGAGTCAGAACTGAGAGACCAACGTGCATGATGACGAACTTGATCACACTCTGAACAAACCTCTAGGCTAGAATTCTGGGAGGATGCCGAGTGCCCGGAGGGCAGAGGAAATGTGTGGGAGGCCTAGGGTGGGCTCCTTGAGGAACAAACTGAAAAGCAGGGTGAACAAAAGGGACAGAGAATTCATTTGAGGGCGTGATGTGCTCTGTGGCTGCAGAGGTAGGTTTGGACTGATTACAAACCCCTGGAATCTCTGTGAGAGTTTTCCCTTGGCACTGGGGAGCCATTGAGGATTTTAGGTAGAGAGTGTCATGATTAAAGCAACACTTGGAAGGCTCCCTCATCGCCAGGGGCAGGGGGGAGGGGACCGAGAGATGCTGGGGCAGCTGTATTTGTCCAGTAGTAACCCTCGCTCCTCTCTGTTCTCAACGCTTCCCAACCTCGTCAAACACAAAGTCCTACCCCAGGCCTTAGTTCACCAAACCTCTCCACACTGGCCTCTCCCACTCCTGTGGCCCCCATTCTTTAGACAGAATGTCGACAGTGGTGAGGCCAGAACAAGAACAGGACGCAGAAGAGACAGACTGGCCAGACTGACCATGTTCAGATGCAAGCCTGGAGAGCCTGTGGTCACATGAGCGGAAAGAGATCGGTTGGGGAGAGGCCAAGTAGGCTTTGTGGGGAGAGGGAGAGCTGTTCCAATTTTAAGAGGTCAAGTCTGAGGGGATTGGATTGGGGTGTGGGGGTGGGACCCGAGGAGAGAGGCCAGGCTCCCACCCAGACAGGAGCACGGGGCAGGTGGAAGCCCCGAGAGCAGGCAGGACCATCATGGGGCACAGGTGCGTGGGTGAGCCTCGGAGAATAAGGGCAGAAGTTTGGAGAAAACCCTCACCTAGGGTACAAGGATAGTGAAGGGCCAGGGAGCCAGGAGGAGCTGTACCAGCTGGCCAGGAGAGGGCTGCAGCCCATGTGGGAGGAGAAAGCCCAGGAGCGGGGAGCAGGTGGGCAGCAATTCCCAGGACTACCGAGGTAGCTGGGAGGACGGAAACCAGGGAGGCCCCTGGATGCGGCGAACTGAAGTCCCAGGCCTTGGTAAGAGCACTGCTGGCAAAGCAGGGGGAGCCCTTGGGGCCCCTGCCATGGGCAAGGAGGGATGGGGAGAGATGGGGGGGTTGCTGGAGGGAGAACAGCTCGCCTCAGTGTGGCCCAGAAAGGGGAGAGATAAAGGCATGGGTAAAAGGCCCCTGTTAATGACAGAGGGGACCCAAGCATCTCTGTCATGAGATGAGGAATGGGCAGAGCAGGAGACAGTGAAGGGGCAGGAGGATGAGGAAGGCCACAGAACAGAGAGAGCACAGAGGGTCAGGAATGGCCTGATCAGGTAGGAGAGGAGATGGGAAGACACCTGCCCTGGGGCAGAAGGAGGAACTAACCCTTCCTCCAGCAAGGCAGGGAGACAGGAAGGACTAGGTGGTCAAGGTCGACTGGGGAAGTCTGAAGGCCACGGCCAGTGGTGGTCCATGTCCTCTGTTGGACAATCCAGTGCTCCTTCCTAGCAACACCATGGTGTGAACAGGCTTGGCCATATGGCAGCTGCCAGAGAGACTCCATAGAAGGGAGGTAGGTAAAGAGACTGGGTGAGAACTTCCTCAAGCTGTTCCATAGTGGTCCATAAAGTTCAGCTCACCCAGAAATATTGATACCACACCCACCCTGAGGCACCCAGAGAGTCCCCTTGCCAGCATGCTTGTGTTCAGCGTCAGTGGGAACCAGCCTCATCATCCAGTCCCCGTGGCTCCCTCTAGCCATGCTTCATAGCAGCTTGGACGTGACAAGGGTGGTGTTTCTGTCCCCAGAGCTCCTGCACTTGTACCACCCTCTGGGTCCTTGCAACCACAGTGAGGCCAACCATGGGGCTTGGTTGCACCCCATAGAATGGGAGTTTGCCTTGATGCTGTGAGTCAGAGCAGGAGCAGGGCTGGGACCCAGGAATTCTCACTCCTGGGCTCTTTCCACCAAATCCAGCCAAGCTCAACAGGAACGAGCAAGCCTATCTGCGATGGAAAAACCAACGTCATATGATTCAGGCCCAGACCCAGTAGGCCTCGGGCTTTGAGGCCCAGTGTCTGGATCCCTCATGTTCTCACAGGCCAGTGAGAGCTGACAGACTCTCAGAGCCCTTCTCAAGGGCCTCTGGGCCCCGTCTGCTGTCCCCATTCTGTCCAAAGCATTTATTGAATACCTGCAGTATGCCAGGAGACATAACAGAAACAAGATTCTGTCACTCCCCAGCAGGAGCTCAGGGACTGGTGGGACTGCAGGTGGGAGAGCAGACAGGTAAACCGAGCCCATGGCTCAGCAGCTCCTTGCTACCAGCACCAAACACCTCTCTGGTGGACGTGTCTTCGTTGCCGAGAGCTCTGGTCAAGACTTGGGGGAAAAAAAAAGAACAGGGACAGTCAGAAGGAGGAAAAACAAACAGCTTTTCTAATCTGATTCTAGTTATCGTTCTGTGTATAGAGTAATGAATACGAGCTTAAATCCTTGTGCCTTAATTCAGATTTCTGCGGATCTGCCTAGGAAATTCAGAAGTGCTGGTGGGAGCCCAGACATACTTTACTGACCCATTGGTGTCAATGGCCTTATGTTTGGTTGCACATTTAATCAGGCCAGGTTTAGCCCTGACACACATTATCTAATGAATCCAGAGGGCTCTGGCTCAAGGCCAAGGACACTCTGGGAGGGCAGTGTCTGGCTCAAGGCCAAGGACACTGTGGGAGGGCCTTATCTGGCTCAAGGCCAAGGACACTCTGGGAGGGCCTTGTCTGGCTCAAGGCCAAGGACACTCTGGGAAGGCAGCACCTGGCTCAAGGCCAAGGACACTCTGGGAGGGCAGTGCCTGGCTCAAGGTCAAGGACACTCTGGGAGGGCAGTGCCTGGCTCAAGGTCAAAGACACTCTGGGAGGGCAGTGCCTGGCTCAAGGTCAAGGACACTCTGGGAGGGCAGTGCCTGGCTCAAGGTCAAGGACACTCTGGGAGGGCAGTGTCTGGCTCAAGGTCAAGGACACTCTGGGAGGGCAGTGTCCGGCCCGTGGAAGTCACACACTCTCATCCTAGAGAATTTCACGCAGTCGCTGTTTCTTTCCCCTGCAGCAAGGCTTGGATAGGAACATGCTGGGAAGCTTAGCCAGGCCCAACAGCCTCAGGAACTTCACCTCCCGATTCTAAGAAGGGGCTGCCCCAGCAAGTACAGATCACAGGTAAGGATCGGCTCCCCCAGGGCAGAGGCACATCCTGGACACCTGCAGCAGCCTCAGCTGGTCTCAGAGGGAGAGGCCAGGCCTGTGCTCCCCAGGGGCACAGAAGAATCCTTCGATCTGGCAGATAGCCTAACTGTGGCTGACACAAGGCCTGTGATGACAGCTGTATAGACTACTAGGCCAGGGCACCATGGGCTGTCCCACCACAGGACATTAGGGATATGCAATGTCCTGATAGCATCAGCAGGCTAGAGGTCTGGGCAGAACTTCTAGATACGGCTGTGTAGGTTACACACTGCACAACCTAGGTGGTGCCCTTCACGCGGATATGGTATGAATGCTCCCCACCCTGCAGTGATACAATATGTCATTCTGGGTTTGTACACGTACAGCTCACTTTCTTATCCTTTTCATAATTCACTTTCCAGTCTGCACATGCCTAATGTGGATAAGCTTATTTCCAGTTGCTGATTCCAGGGACCAAAAACTCAGAACCAGTATCTATGACAAAGGCCTGCAAGCCTTAGCTTCCAGTGGCATCACCTGGTGCTTCCTAAAACACACACTCCTGGCCCCAATCCCAGCAGTTCTGACTCTGGAAAATGCATTACGAAACAATCATCCCAGGAGTTTCTGAGGCAGGTGACATCAACCTTCCCGAGAGGGTCACCAGAGATGGCCCTGGTGTGGAGCCATCTGCAGAGAGACAGGGGTGAGGACAGGGCCTCCTGAGGTGAAGGGAGCTTCTCGGCACTCTGGCTCTGTGCCGGCACGCCTACACCTGGGTCCTGGTGGGAGAGGTGGCTGTGACTGTGGTCTAGGTAAAAATAAATACATCAGACACCTTCTTCTGGCAGAAGAGCTTCAACAGCATGAGGATGGGAAAAGAGAGAAGACAAAAGTCAATAGTTTCTCAGCGAGTGAAGTCTGGACCCTCAGCGCTGTGCGGGGACCCATGCTGGCCCAACAGGGCGGGCGTGGTGGGGAGGGACAAAGCCGACACACTTCTGGCTAGCAAGAGCGACCTACAGATGTGTCAAGGGCGACTGGGAATGCCCTGGCTGGCCTGGGGGCATATTCTTGTGGATGTGGGTGAAAAGGGGAGGCAGCATTGGCTAGACCTACTGATATGGGGGTGTCTCCCTGGAAATGCTAACCGAATGACCTCTCCTTTTCCAGAAATGATACAACCCAGCTGAGGCGACCTCAGACCTTGCTGGAAGGGTGATTCTTCCCACCCTATGCAGTTTTGGAAAAGTTCCACTGCAATTGAAAGCAAACCTCAAAACTGTTGCTGATGGAAATATTTTTAGATTTTTTTTTTCCTTGGGGGAACTGGCAAGGGGGGTTGGGAAGGGTGGGCGGGGGGACTTTTCTTGAGTTAAAGGGGCTTGTGTTTCATGTCAATACTTCTTTCGCTGAGAAATGGTATGTGTATATATATGTATAATGTAAGTGTGTGTGTGTGTGCACGCGCGCATGCTTGTGCATGAGTGCCTAAAAGCACGACCACAAACTTCAAGGAGCTAAGTAAGCTGTTTCTGCCGCTCATGAGGTGGTCAAAAGGACTCTCACTCTCCCACATTTCCTCCACGACTTGCGCTCTTGGTTGAGCTGTCCGTAGTTCCCAAAATGTGTCATGCCAGGGCAAGGGGCCCGCACCAGGGTCAGGTCCATGAGAAGCCTCAAGGGAACCATCTCTGGGGCAAGGGGAGGTGGGAAGGTAGTGTAACTGGGGCTGGAGTTCCCCTACCCCCTTAAGAAGCAGCTTTGCCGGGAGGGAGGCTGGCAGGGCTGTTGAAGTTCAGTGTAGCTCATGGGAAACTGTAGTTGTCTGACCACACCTCCCTTCCTGCAGGGCCACAGGACCTGGGGCTGGACGAGGTTGGGGTTCCAGGGGACGGGCAAGGACAGTCACGTTTGCTTTGCTATCTGAAGTCTGCTCTGGGGGCGTAGGAGCCAGAGAGATGGGACTGGCCATGGTCTTGGGCTGCGTACCTGTCAGTGGGGGATCAGCCTACACAGCCCCTGCCTTCAGGGGCTGGTCATCTGCTTGTTTCGGGAGAAAGAAAGCAAAATGGTGCTCAAAGCCAAAGAGCTATTTGGGGAATGGCTGTTAGGTCTTCATATTCCTAGTGGTGAGGGGGACAGGCTGGGTTGGACAGGGAGCCGCTCCAGGCTCCCGTGGGACAGTTGGCGGTTTGGAAGTTAACCAGGAGCCGACTTCCCTGCTAAGACCCAAGAGAGGGAGTGTTCTGGGTCTCCGGAGACTTGGAAGATAGAAATTTGGATAGACCAGGAAAGGAAGCTGTCACTTCAGGGCACCAACAAGCCCCAGCCCAAGGCTGATCCTACCTTCCCCTGAACCCCAGCCTTCCCGTCTCCACTCTGTCTTGGGGAAAAGCACAGAGGATGTGATAGAAGAAGCTTGTCAGGGGCACCTGCCACCCCAAGGCCCCAGACTCTTGTGCATTTCAGAGAAGTAGTAGTAGAAGGACCTCCCGACTGCCTAACGGGAAAGCTCGCTGTCCGTAGCCCTCGGTATATGCTGTAGGGTAGAGCAGAACATGGGTTCCCAAGGCTTCCTGACGTCTGCCTCCATCTCCCGTACTAACACAGCTAGGAATTAGCTGCCTGGTCCACAGCCTTCTCTAGAAGAATAAAAGGTGCTCCCTACTCTTCTTTCCCCTCATCAGCCTCCCAGGCCCCCTGCTCCCCACTCCGCTCTACCCCCCATCCAACCCCGCTTCTTACCCCAGCAGTCAAAATGAAAAAGTACCCTTCTGGACGAAGGATGTGCCTGCTAAGACATGTAACAGACTGCGGCCAGACCTGTGATAACGGGCCGTTTAATCAGTGTCCCCTGCTGCTGTGGGTCTGCGATGCCCTCCCCCCTTTTTGCTCATGATGGAAGGCCTCCTCCTGACTCCCTCTCCCTCGGGGCCACATGGGAGTACGGTCCCACCAGGCCGTCCCAGGCGTAGGTTCTACGATGACTCCTCTAGTGACCAGGGCTCAGAGAAAGTCATTTCTTAAAAAAAAAAAGAAAAAAAAAATACGTACAGAGCACCAAGATATGCCAGGTAGTGTTGTAAGCCCTCAGCATATCCATGAACAAACAGACCACAGCCCCGTCCTTGTGCAGCTTACATTCTCAGAGAGGAAGAGGACACGTGGGGTGCTTGACTTCGGGGATCCCCCTGCCAGTGTGAGAGGATTGTCCAGTCAGGGCGAGAGGGAAAGAGCCCACTACCAGTGAGTCTGTGGTGAGTGGCTCCCGGGGAAGTGCTCCTTCCCTTAGCGCTGCCCTCACTTCCTGCCGCTCTCGGCTGGATTTGTCACCAGCTGGGGTGACGAACCAGGTGGGCCCAGCCCTCTGCCTTGGGGAGCAGCCTCTCCAGGAGGGCGGCCAGACCAGCGTCGCAGACCCCGTGCTTTCCCTCATGAATGCAGTGAAGGGTTTTCTCCAGATGTGGAGACAGTGATAGTCTCTCTTGTCCAGCCCCAGAGCCTGGCTGAAAGGTGGGACGGCCAGGATGAGGAAGGCCGGGAGGATGGCATGGGCAGGGGGAGATGGGCAGAGGGAAGCCCAGGGGATGATGCTGCAGGTATCCTGGAACTTATCTAGAGCCCAGCCTCCCCTTTGCCCCATGTTTGTATAAGGACCTCGCGCTGGCCAGGCCCAGTTGCCCTGTGTGATGCACTATGTATTTGCTTTTGTGGAAATAGAGGAAATCAATAAATTGCTGGCATTTCTTTGAACTTCTTCGAGCAGTGGATTATTTGGGGGTGCCATTGAGGAAAGAAGAGCTGCTCACTCCCTTCCAGGCTCTCCTCTCACTGAGCCTGTGCCGGGCTAGGACTGAGCACCACCTGAGGGAGACGGGGACCACCACGCAAAGGCCCCTGCCCCATGTCTGCACATCTGAGCCCCATAGGGGCTCCATGACACCAGCACCCTCCCTCCAGCAGGAGGGAATATGCCCAATATCACAGAGCTTGGAGAGGGAAAAGGCACCCCACCCATGAATGCACCAGGCAGAGCAGCTGTAGGGAAAGGAACTTCAAGGGCATTAGAAGAACCCAAGTTTACTGAAAGTGCATCCTACCTGCATCCCGTATGAGGCTCTTGGAGCATCACAAAAGCAGAGGATGCAATGGGCCCCGGCCACAAGAGGGCCATACACCATAGACCATATACCATAAACGCACATGGGAAACTTTCTAAGACACAGTTGATAAATTCCAAGTGGTGGTCTGGACATAACCACTGTAGGCCATCACTGAGTGTTAGGGCCATCTGGGTGGGGAAGACTGAGAGAGCTGAGGAAAGTGTTAAAGAGGAGCTCTACCCAGCTCGGGAGGGTGGTTCCTGGCACGGGCTCTCTAGAGAGCCATGACCCTGACTTTCTGGGCCATCTCTCGGCTCCGTAATGGTCAGGGAAGCCAGGGAGGAGAGGCTGCACCTCTGTGGCCTAGATTGTTAATACACTCAGTCTGGGGCCTCAGAAAATGTCTTGAGACCTGAAAAACATGTATTGGCTCTGAAGTGTGAGCTCCAATTACAAATTCAAAATCAAGAAATGTCAGATGGTTAAGCTTTCCTTCCAATAGTGCATACACACAAACACACAACTTACACATGTGCTGCTCTCTGAATCTTTGCAAACTGAACACCCCATGCAACCAACACCCAGATCAAGAACTAAACATTACCAGCACCCGAAGTCCCCCTCAGGGCCCCGCTTGCCGAGGGTCACCACTATCCGGACTTGTAACACCGTATAGGCATTTTGCCTGCCTGGCGCTATGCATGAATGGAGTCAGGCTGTCGCTTGCTGTGTCCGGCTTCCCTAGCTCGTGGGTCTCAGGTTCATCCATTACTATCGTATGTCACCTTCACGGCTGTGAACTTGGGAGTCCAACGCAGGACAACGCTGCAACGCAAAATACGGTCTGACAGCACCATCATGGTTATATCTAGGATTTCTAAGCATCTGGAAATAATGTATGGATTAGACATCTCCCTTCCCCCAAAGTTCCCACATGTAGTGTGATCACTGGGAAATTAAAACTAACAGCAAAGAAGTTTCACTTGATGTGGGTGTGGGTGCATCTAATGTGTTGGCATGGCAAAGGGCTCCAAAGGTCCTGCATTGGCCATCCCTGGGCAAGAGAGTGACAGGCCCCTTTCTGGCCCCTCCGGCGACTAGCCTATGAACAAGGGAGGGTCCTGGGGTCCAGGAGCAGAGGGCAGAACAAAACTGGGGGGCCACTGGGAGCAACTGAAAGCTTAGATGGTGCCAAGGGAAGGATCCCAGGGTCCTCAAAAAAGACTCTCCCAGACCCCCATGGGCAGGCTGCGGATGGCTCTCTGTCCCTGAGCCTTGAAGTCATTTCCTCCTGTCCCTTTGCAGATGGCCTGACCTACGGCCTGGATCCCTCCGGTAGTCCCAGCTACTCTAGAGACAAAGCAGTCTTTGTGCCTCACTTCTCAAAATGCAGGTCATTCTGTTGCCCAACAGGCTCAGAGAAAGAACGAACAGAAGTTGTTAAAAAACAATAGTCTTTTT
Organism: Mellivora capensis; assembly: GCA_004024625.1. NCBI lineage: Eukaryota > Metazoa > Chordata > Mammalia > Carnivora > Mustelidae > Mellivora > Mellivora capensis. Next base: position 55,439 of record PISX010009867.1, on the reverse strand, counting down.
ACTTATGGGGCCCAAAAATCAACCCATTAACCTTTCAAAGCCTTAAGGTATTCATTTTCTGTTTTGAGCTTTGCCTCATTCTAGTGAGACAAGCAGAGCTCTGAGTATTACATTCCAATGTGTAGATTAAAAGAGAAATTGTCTTTCCCAGACTCACGTTAAGTGCGTGGCAGAACCACAAGCACCCTCTGTCCCAGCCCAGGCATGTACTCTGATCAACTCCCGCGAGCCTTCCCAGCTGTTGGGGGCTTAGGATGGGATAAGACCCCAATACAAAGGCAGGACTGTGCACATTTCAGCCCAGTGGTTCAGAAGCTTACGCCACCTTAAGGCATGCTAAGACTGCTCGTCCGTGAGCGTAGGTTGCTATGCAGACGAGCTGATGAGTAGAAAGTTCTGGTTTGTGGCATATCAGGTACCAGAAACCATGCTGACGATCATCTAGTCTGGGGCCACCTGGTTTGGCGGGTCAGCATATGGGGCCAATGAACCCCCAAAATGTCCCCCGTGACCCCAGCAGGCCTGCCCCACCCTAACTGGTCATCCTTCAGACACCTGCCTCTGCGTCAGCAGAGTACAAATGTCACCAAGTAGGGACGCCTGGGTGGCTCAGTTGGTTGGGCAGCTGCCTTCGGCTCAGGTCATGATCCCGGAGACCCAGGATCGAGTCCCGCATCAGGCTCCCAGCTCCACGGGGAGTCTGCTTCTCCCTCTGACCTTCTCCTCGCTCATGCTCTCTCACTGCCTCTCTCTCTCAAATAAATAAATGAAATCTTTAAAAAAAAAAACAAAACAAATGTCACCAAGTAGTATGTCTGCCCTCTCGGGGGACTACCTCAAAGGCGATGAGCCCCACAGACAGCAGATCAGCAGACACATTCCATATAAGAAAGGGCTGCCTGCTCCCAGTGTTCCAGGCCCATGAGTCAACCATTAAGAAGTTTCATGACTGGTGAATTAAAAAAACATTTCCATATTAATCAAGGCTCAAATCTCTGGGATGTAATCCTACCCCCTCTACACAAAGCCGTTAAAATCCTGCTCTCTACACCTCACTCAGAAAGGAAGCTTCCACCAGCTCCCCAAGGCCGAATGCGGCCCTGGTGGGTCATTCTGGATCCTCCCAAGCTCACATTCCTTCATTCTAGGGCCCAAAGTTTTCCTGGAGGACAGCTGGGCTGTGGGGCACAGGTGTAGACCTAGAGAGGAGCTATTATCATAATCATATTAATTATGTCATTACGTTTCGTCTTCATAGCGATGCCACAAAGCAGGTTTGGCCATTCCCATTTCACAGATAATGAAACTTGGATTCAGGGAGGCCTAGTTATTTATTCAGGGTCACACAGCTAGTAAGTGATGGACTCAGAATTTGAACCAAGTCTGAGGCCGTGGCCGCTATTCTCCCCCGTTCGCTAACTGCATTTAGACAGCAGCGGCCAGCGGTTAGGCTGACTTCTTGGTTGCCCTCTCAGGACCATCCTTTGACTGTAGTGACCGCTCTGAGCCTCCGTAACCTGGGTCAGAGACTAGAGCAAGCACCTGTGCCCTGGACACACACTGCTCACTTTTTCTCTTTTTAATTCAAGAAACACCTGGGTAAAAAAATTCTTGTCCTCCAAAAAGGCTCGTGAGACAAAAGTATGAGTCGAACCCCACCCCCGCCCCCTGAGACCTCGCTGGCTCCTCCGAGCTGATAAAAAGCCATTTTGCAGACAAGTGGCCAGTTCTGACTCTGAGAGAAGCCCTTCTTGTCCAAAGTCGCCATCTGTTTTTCCTTTGCCAGCCCAGAGCCGGCCCTCCTGGGACCCCAGGCCTGCCTGAGTTTGGCCCCCCCGGGGGCAGAGACTTTACTCTTGATCTCAATAAACCAGAGCTCCTGGACGGCTGGACAGTTCAGAAGAGGGGGAGCTGTAGCCCCCCGAGCCAGGGGCTGGAAGGCGGCTGGCAGGGAGCGGGACTCAGGGGACACCCTGGTGTCACCATCCAGCAGCCAGGACCCACGCTTTGGAACTGGCCCTTATCAGAGTCTCAGACTGTCAGAGTTGGGAGGGACCTCAGGATTCCCCCTTGTCGGGTGATTTTCACACAGTTTTCAGCCACAGAACCCTTTCAGTGAATTACATCTGACATGGAAGCCTGAAACCCCCAACAGGTAAGACCAAAGCAGCCTTGTTGAAGGCACTCCAACTGCCCACCCCCGTCTTCCCAGGAGGGGGATCCTCAGGACCCCAGGCTCCGAGGAGCTGTTGGAAAGTCTCTGGTCTAGTCCAGCCCCCTGGTTTTGCAGGTGAGGAAACGGAGACCCAGGCGGGGTCACACAGAAGCTCTGGTAGCAGAGCCAGGTCTAGAGCTCGGGCCTCAAATGGCAGGCCAGATCCTTTCTCCTACACTGCCCTCGCCTCCCCCACTGGACCACATGTACCTTCTGGTGCTTCCCCCGACCCCCCAGTGCTCTGCTGGAACATAGCCTGACACCCACCCTGGGTAAGTGTAGCAGCCCGTTGTCTCCTCCTGCACTAGACTGTGAGCTCCTCGAGGGCAGTGATCCCCGGCACAGAGAAGAGGCTGACAGCACACACACACACACACACACACACACACACACAGCCATGTGCTAATCGGAGCATCTGTGACAGCACCTGGCACCACGTGGCACAGAGCAGAGTCTTCAGTGTTTTTGCCACTATATGATTAAGAAGGACCTTTCTTCTAGTCCCAGCATTGGTGACCAGGACACAGCAGGGAACAAATTGATGCCAAGTGTACCACATCTTAAAGAGAGTGTAGAATAACTGGAGCCAGACACCAGACATCTTTGAGGAAAGATGTGAGAGCTTTTAAACCATAAGACAAGGGGCACTTGGGTGGCTCTGTTGATTAGACATCTGTCTTCGACTCAGGTCATGGTCCCAGAGTCTTGGTGTCTTTTTTCTCTCATCACTTTAAAGATGCTGTTCCAAGGCACCTGGGTGGCTCAATTAATTAATCAATTAAGTGGCTGCCTTCTGCTCAGGCAGATCCCAGGGTCCTGGGATAGAGCCCCGCATCGGGCTCCCTGCTCAGCAGAGAGCCTGCTTCTCCCTTTCCCTCTGCCAACCACTCTGCCTACTTGTGCTCTTTCTGTGTGTGTCAAATAAATAAATAAAATCTTTTAAAAATAAAAAAATAAATAGAGATGCTGTTCCATTTTCTTCCAGCCTCCATTATGTCTGCTGAGAATCCAGCAGTCACACATATTACTGTTCCTTGTATATATCATATCATTTTCCTCGGTCTTGCTTTCCAGAGTTTCTCTTATCTTTGTGGCTTTTGGTGATTTGACTATAATGTGCCCAAGGATGATTTTCTTTGCATGTATCTTGCTTGGGGTGTGCTAAGCCTACTGAATCTATACATTACATCTTTCACCTTGTTTAGGGAAATTGAGGCCATTATTTCTTCAGTTATTTTTATTTTATCCATTTTCTCTGTCCTCTCAGACAGAGAGAACAATTACCTGTATATTAGTAGGCCTTTATATATTTTCCCACAGATTATTTCTATTTATTTATAATATTTATAATAAATAGATTTATTTCTATTCTCTGTTCTTCAAATTAGTTCATTTTTAGTGACCTATCTTCAAGTCCACTGACAATGTTTTCCCTCATTGTAAATGTGCTGTTGAGTTCATCCAGTGAGTTTTTATTTTACGTACTATATTTTTCAGTCTTAGAATTTCTATTTGGTGCTACTTAATACTCTATATTTCTTTGATAATATTTTCTACTAATTTTCTATTTATTCATTATTTACAAGTATTTTTTCCTTTGAGCAAAGTCATAATCTTTACTTTAAATAAAGCATATCTTTGAGCAAAGTCATAATCTTTACTTTAAAATATTTGATAGAAAAGATTAAATAAATTAATTCCACAATAAAAAGATAATGCAGTATCAGAGCGGGGTAGCAAATAAAAAACAAAATAAAATCTCTGTCTGCTGGGGTATCTGGGTGTCTCAGTCAGTTGAGCATCCAACCTTGATTTTGGCTCAGGTTGTGATCTTGGGATCATGGGACTGGGCCCCATATCAGGCTCCACATTCAGTGAGGAATCTGCTTGGCATTCTTTCTCTCTCTCTCCCTCTACCCCCTCCCCCCAAAATTAAAAAAAAAACACAAATAAATCTTTTTTAAAAATTAAAAAAATAAATCTTTATCCACTTTCATGATCAGTCTCCATTTGTTGCCTTTTCTTTCAAGTACAGGTTACACTTTCTTATTTCTTATTCTGTTAGTAAATTTGGGTTGCATCCTGGACTTTATGAATGATAAATTGTATACCTTCTAGATTGTGTTATATTCCTTTGAAGAGTATTAATTTTTTTAACAGGAAATTAACTGACTGGACTCAAATTCCCTTTGTGGTGAGCAGCAGCTAAAATCTCTGTTCAATTCATTTAGTTTTGTTGGGCCGTTTGGATTCTTTTCCACACATACATAATTCAAAGGTCACCTAGAGGTTTGGGCAGAGTTTACGTTCAGAATTTGTGGAACTCTCTCTGTGACGCTCCTTTCAATTTTTCCCTCCTCTGCTTTCCAACTGCTTCAAACTCTTGCCTCTAATTCTTCAATCCAGTAAAACTATGAGCTTCTACTCAAGCTTCTGACAGCCTGAATGGAGCCAATTGCAGCTGGCCATTGGGAGGAAAACTATAAAAATAGAAAACTTACTCAACACATTGTTATTCTTCTCAGTGTCACCTCCCCTGAATTTTCTGACTGCTTTTTGGCCATGCTTTAATACCCTCATGTAGTTGTTACTTTTCATATTTTGTGCAGTTTTAAGCCATTACCTGCAAGAAAGATGATTTGATAGGCTCTACTCCACCATTACTGCAAATGCAACCTTCTGATCATCAAATTTAGTGACATGAAAGCCATTGGTGACTTGATAAGAGCAATTTTGGTTACATGTAAGAGCAGAAACTTGACTAGAGTGGGTTCATGAGAAAATGGGGAAAATGAAATACGGATAGTAAATATGTACAGTTTCATGAGTAGTTTTGTTGTAAAGGGATAGAGAAACAAAGTCATTTCTGGAGGTGGATGTGGTGTCGAGAGGCCATTTTGTGAAATAAAAGCGTATCTTCTGTGTTGATGAGAATAATCCAGCAGAGAAGGAAAAGTTGGTGATACAGAAAAAGAGGGAAGAATTGCTGGCACGGTGTTCTTGAACAGATGAGAGAAGATAGGACCTGTATAATGGCCTTGGATAGATTATGGACAGTTTGTCTACACTTGCAGGGGCAGGTGGATGGGTAGATGTGGTGGAGCAGGCCAGTTGGAGTTCTCTTTGTTTCATTTCCATGTTCTCAGTGAGATAGGAAGCCCAATTATTATCTGAGAGTGAGGATAGAGGGGGATGTATTAGATACTTGGGATATGGGGAGGAGGCATGAAATAGTTTTCTAGGAAAGTAGAAGAACTAAGGAACTAACAAAATACAGTAGGAATGCCAGGTAGTGCTAAGAACCCTCTTGAGATCAATGTCATGAATTTAAAAAGAGTCAGCATAGGCCTGGATTTTGTACACCCACATTTTGCTACCACACAGATGCTAGTGTAGAATAGGTGAAGAGTATTTAACCAGATATTTTTCCAAGAAAGTACAATGAGGCAAAAGAGGAGTAAGGGAGTTAAGGCTGCACACAAAGGAGTGATTAGAGATGGCCCGAGAACTTTAACCTGGGCAAGTAAGGAGAGAACATGAGGGCTTTGAGAGCTGATTAAAATTAAGGCAGTAGAATGAGTGGATTATAGGGTCTGAAGAATTATGGGAGTTTGAGGACTTGAGGAGTGAGCTGAAAGGTAGGAAGTGCCAGTCACAGAGCGTATGGCTTGAAGTGGAAAAGATGCAAAGTGTCATCATTGGTAACAATAAGACGAGCTGACCGTGGAAGCGCGTAGCTAAGACAGGACAGAGGAAGAATCACCGGTGGACAGGAGATCAAGGAACCAAGAGGCCAGGATACCGGAAAGATCCTACTCCTGGACATTGAAATCACCAAGAATTTAAACAGAACTCATATTGAGAAAGTGATGGTGGACTGGAACTAAAGTCTTCGGGGGAATGAGGGGAATGGCCGGGGGGTCTCTAGGTGACTGTGCCAGTGGGCAGTAGCTGCACAGGTTGGTAGTGTTTAACAAAACTGAAGTCAAGGTCCAAGGCAGCCCCAGACTTTCTTCTCTCCTGGATTCTGCCTATAGTAGTGTCTAGTCAGTGCACAAGTACCTTCTGGTGATAAAGATGAGCTCTTCCCCAAATTCTCTAAGAGAACAACTTAGAGCCACTAAGAACAAACCACTGTTTGAGATTACAGTGAGAAGGGATCCACACTTCACTGCTGGTGGTTCTGAGCCCTGTGGGTCTAAGTGCCCGGCTGGTGGGCACGCTAACTCCCAACAAGGCCACAGGCAGGAGCCCAGCAAACACACTTCATTGTCAGCCTACCTGTTTATCTTGAGAAGAGAGCTGCGGAGTTTGGCAGAGGGGTGTGGGGTGCACCAGGCGAGAGAGAGGGAGGCAGAGGAGAGGGTCTGAGGCTTTGCCAGAAAGCCAGAACATTGCATCTGCCTCTGCTGCTCATTCAGAGGAAACCAAGAGGGGAGAGCCCAGATAGCAAACCTCAGACCTCTCATGGCTACCCTGAGAGCTTCTTCCCAGCTTCCCGGCACCTCCCTAGGCCTTCCTTTCTCTACTCAGAGCTCCACCAAGCTTAAAACCAGCCTGAGCCACACATATTTTGGGGTGTTTGCTTTTGAGAAACAAAAGACAAAGGCTAATGAAATCACCACCTACCCACTCATCCGAGCAAGAAACGCTAGCCTCATCTTTAATACTTCCTTTCTCATCTGGGCACCAAGTCCTTGATGGCGCGGAGATGTCACCTCCTCTCCACACCCACCACTGCTGTCCTAAACTGGGCCCCCTACAAGCCTGGTCTTGACCATTTCAAGACACCCACACCTCCAATCGGCCCCTCCATTTCTTGCTCCCCTCGCCGACCTCCCAGCCACCAGAGTGTGCCGCCACGAGCCCAATCACTAAAAGCAATGCTGACGAAATCCTTCCTCTGCGTAAAAACATCTGCCCGCTCCCAATTTTCTGCAACTAGAATTCTTAGCCTGTCACCCCAGGGTTTCCCTGGCTGGCCCCCATCCACCCTGTCTGTCTCCGGCTTCTTCCCATTCACTTACTCTCTCCACGCCGCCCATGCAAGGCATCTCCCCAAACACGACATGCCTGTTTAATCCCACTGTCTTTGTGTGTATCTCCTGCCCAGTGTGCCCTCCACCTAGCTCTGCCCGTCAAAACCCTGTTTATCCTTTGAGGCCCAACTCACATGCCCTTCCCTCTGTGGGGCCTGCGTATTTGCACCTGCACGGAGGCCCCGATCAGGTCTTGACTTGCACATGGTTCTATTTTCACCCTCTGTGGAACGCGGAGTTCCTTTGTGGGCAGGAACAGTGACTTATCAGGCACGGATTAGCTTCCCTTCACTGTCGGGGTCACCCTCCTGAATACATCTCACGTTATCATCATCCCTGTTAAGAATGTTAAGATAATGTTATCATCATCCCTCTTAAGAATATCTCTGGGGCGGGGCACCTGGGTGGCTCAGTGGGTTAAAGCCTCTGCCTTCAGCTCAGGTCATAATCCCAGGGTCCTGGGATCGAGCCCCGCATCGGGCTCTCTGCTCGGCGGGGAGCCTGCTTCCCCGCCCCGCCTGCCTCTCTGTCTACTTGTGATGTCTGCCTGTCAAATAAATAAATAAAATCTTTTAAAAAAAAAAAAAAAAGAATATTCCTGGAGCTATGAATGGGGTCTAGGACACTGGATGTGGCCTGAGTGGTACCAGGACCGGTGGAATGGGACCTCTCTAATTTGAGGTTCACATGTCTAGTCTACCCAGTCATCCAGCCCTGAAATCCCTGGGTTCCTGGCCTCTCTGATCTCCTGTCCCTTGGAAACTCCCGCAGAGGTCTTTCTTGACTGCAGCAGGCATAGGCCTGTGGTGGATCCTATTCGGAGTTTCCTCAGGGAGCTGGGACTCGTAAGGAGCCAGGAAACTGGGCATGTGTTTGGTGGTATTTGGAAATGGGATTCTCCAAGGTGGACGGATCCAGCTTTGGAATAAATTTATTCTCAGGTAATTTAGTTCCAGCTGGGGAAGTGATCAGAAGCCACAAAACGTGGTGTCTCAGTATAATCATCAGGAAATTCCAGATCTGCCACAGAGTCATTGGATGGCCTTGGGAAAGCCTCCTCACCCATTTCCTCTCCACTAAAATGGGCTGTCTAGGGTCCCGTGCACTTCGGCCTCTCTGAGCTGATACCTGATGATTCTCAAAGCATCAGGGCTCTCCAAGACTCCTTTCTCCGGGCTCCCAGATTCCCCCAAGGTCTCCACGAACTCCAGACTGTAGCCCCAGCCTGCACCAGCTCTGCAGCAGGGGCTGGGGAACCCACACTCTGGCACTGCTGTACAGATCTCCACACTGGCCCCGCCTCGGCCTCCTCAGCTGCACTGTGCCAGTGGCAAGAGGCTGGAGGCAAGAAGCTGGTGAGTCAGGCTGTCAGAACTGGCCCTGCCAGTTCCACGTTCCATCTAACCATGGTGTCAGCAGAAGCCCAGGCCAGGTTTGGGCTAGAAACCTCTTCCAGCCGCTGCCACACATTCTCCAGGTGGGCAAGGCATAGAGCTTTCCTGCAGAAGCCCAGGCCAGCTGCTGGATTTGCGAAAGCTCTTCCCTCCCTCCCTCTCTCTCAGGAGGGAGTCACACCTTCTTTTATAATGGCCATTAGGCCCATGGGAACAGCATTTTCCCTGTTGACAGGGACAGCACGCCGGCTCCAGATGAGACTGGTGGATTGGGGGGACACCAGCATTTGAGACTCGGAACAAAAGCTGGTGAGAACAACTGGCCCCATAGATTCTGGGCAAAGTGACACTGCCTATACCCACTCGGCCCGGCCGGACCCCCCTCCAAGACCCTCCCCTCGACCACCAGACTCAGCTTCTCACCTCAGAAAATGGAAGCAAAGGACCCCTTAGCACCAGAGAGCCTCACATCAAGATTTCAGTGTTTGTCTATCTGTGTGTGTGTGTGTGTGTATGTGTGTGTGTGTGCAAGTGTGCGTGTAGAAGGGAAATAGGCTAGCATTTCCCAAAGTTATTACCACAGGACATTCATAGATGTCAAGTGACAGAAGTCTACGTTTTAGAGACTCTGGGCTAAATGAAGTTAAACAGTTTTGTTTTACTCATATTTCCCAGAAGCTTTAAGGTGCTGATGTATGTCTCGGCAGAGAGAGGACAGGAGAAAGAGAGAGGAAGTGGGGGTGACCGGAAGTCCTTCCTGAACTTGTTTCATGGAGGAACATTTCTTGGCAGAATAGCTGTGTTCCAGAGAGCTGGTCTAGGGCACACTCAGACTGGCTAAGCTTACTTTTGAAGGGAGATTCTGGAATCCCAGGCAGAGATCCTTCTGGAACAGTAAATGGCCAACCAGATGAGACCTTTCTTGCAGCTGACTGAGGGTTGGGGGTAATTCCGGTGTGTCTGGCCTTCAGCCAGCTGGGGGGTGTTGGTGGGAAGGCCATTCGAAAAACAGGTGCAGGGATGGTAAAGCAGAGCAGCTGACCCAGAGTCCCAGAGTCTCCATCTTCTCAGGGGTTGGAAGAGCAAGGATAACCTAGCTCCGTAACTCTGAAACTGTTTTGCACCTGCGGATCCCTGGGGGCCGTGTTACAATGCAGATTCTGAGATGAGGCATTTCTGGGAGCCCCCAGGTGGACGCTGTTGCTACCAGGCGTCCATCCATGGACCACATGTTGAGTAGATAGGTCCCAGCCAAAGTAGCAAGGCTTTCTGGAAGGGAAGACCTATAAAAGAGGGGAGACTTGAGGGAAGAGTTGCCAGAGAGCTGGGTTGGGGCTGCAGAATACTGAGAAAATGGGGAGAGATGGAAGTTGAGACAGGATGGTGGGAAAAAAGAAGCCAAGGTAGTCTGGGGCTCAGATTTTAAAGTTAGGTAGGGCCAAGAGGCACAGACGAGGGCAGGAGGATGGACAGCAAAGGTTGAGCAGCTAGCAAATTCCACCCAAACCCACCCCTGTGGCATACAAGTGAGGTTGACAATAATTCTGGGGCAGGGCGTAGGGACCTGAGTGATAATCCCTCAGAAGGGGAGACTGTGGCCACATGAGCTCCATGTCTCTCCACTCTACAGAAGAGATCTCTGATGTCCTGGCAGGAGATGGGAATGTCATCAGCTTCTTCCCCGGGCTTCCCGTCCCTGGTGGCCACGGGCGAGGCGAGATGGGCTGACTCACCAGCCAGGCCCATCTTCCCATGACCAGCGGGGCCCAGGCTCAGCTCAGGAAAGAAGAGGGCGGGCAGGAGGCACTGGCCAAGGCCTGCCCAAAGGCCCCTAGCATGGAAGGGACAGGGGACCTAAACTGGGGGAATCTGAGAGGAGGGAGAAGGGGGAGTAGACAACGCAGGGAGGGAAAAGGACAAAGGAGACACACTGGGGGAAGGGAAGCCGTTCGATCTCCACAACATCCCAGAGATACCAGCAAACACCCATAGGCTTGTGCCACGTGCTAGGCACCATTCTGAGCAACTTATATTTATATAAGCTCGTTTCATCCTCCAAACCCAACGAGGCAGTTGCTCATATCATCCCCACCTTATAGATTAAACAAAACGGAGACCGTAGCTTGGCCAAGGTCATGCAGTGAATATACGGTAGAATGGGGATGGATCTTGGGAGTTTGGTGCCCTTAAGCACTGTCCAGAAGACAACAGATTCTGGGGCACATAAGACTTCTCTTCCACTCTGCACCACCCTCCACCCCACCGTCTGGCCAACTGGGAGGCAGAATGGCTTGTTGGTGGCCAGACACCAGTGCCAGTCCATCAGGTGTGGCAAGGCAGCCTGATCTCTTGGGGAAAGACTCCTTTCCAACTGGTGTTTCCCCAGCATCCCCGCCCCCCGCCCCGACCCGGTCATTCATTCAGGGCATTGCAGCCCTGGCCTCTTCATCTCCACGAGCTGAAAATTCTGCAAATGTTCAGAATGTCCATTTCTTCAGTGTCCAATATCCGTGTCAAAGAGACCCTGCCCCAGACCCCCCAAATCTCTCTGTTCACCTTTCCAAGCAGAAAGATATCTCTGGCCTTTTTAGAACACCGTGTATATGCGACCTGTCCAGTATCAAGTATTGACTCCTTGGGGATACACGACCATTCCTTCCTTCATTCAGCAGCTACAGAGTGCCCCGGTTTCCAGGCACCTTCCCGGTTCTGGGGATTCAGCAGTGAACAAAAAACTCTGGGTCTTCCGGAGCTCATAGTAGACCAAAAACAAGATGGGGGGGGGAGGGACCAGAGGAAGGGGGTGGAAGGGAGCATGCAACAATGTTTGCCTTATGGCCAGGGGTGGACAGCACCTACAGCGGAGGCTGAGTAAAGACCTAGGTGGGAGAGGCTTGATTACGAACTCTCATTGTTCTCTGCATAACTGCTATCACCTGGGCTCTGGTGGGTTCCAGTAAAGGTTCCAAAACTCAACAGCCACTTTTGACTCTTTCAATAGCCCCACTGTAGTTACTAAGGCTTCAACCTTATTGGCTTCAATCCTAACTTCCCATTTGATTCACAGCTTCCCATCCCCCACTGGCTGGCAGGGACTAGACTTGGGGGAGCGGGGCTGGGCTGAGCTCTCTCACACACCCCTTTGCCACACGAATCCCTCTCAGGCTGGGAAGGCGCCAGGGAAAGTGAAGGGACCTGTTCTACCTTGGTTCCCATGGGCGTTCCACTGTCGCCCTGTGTGGAGGCTCCCGCTCTTCTGTCTTACGGTCTATTAACTCAGAGGGGCCCAGACGGGGTTCAAAAGGCCCCTCTGGGAGGTCTCTCCTGAGCCGCAACCATCAGGTTTGCCACTTCTCACGTTCCAGAGTATGTGCTCCATAAATATGTGTTACTTTTATGGAAGGACTGAACCAGTGAATGAATGAACCCTCAACAACGGACACGTTAGTCATCCAGCAGACTCCGTGCTAACACTGATTCACATGAGTGAGGTAAACATTCGAACCTTTAAGATCAGTTTTTCTTTTTCTGGGTTGCCTTGTCTTGTTTTAACTTGCAGCGCTTTGACGACTACCAAAGACAATACAACCATAAGGCAAATGGTTCACCACATTTTTCCTCTCCGTCAATATTTGACAATCAAATGACCAAATCCCATACAAGATCTGCTGAATGAGAATGATTGTCTCCTACATTCGTTCAACTGGTATGGAGGGGCTCTGGGACCTCAAGATGAACAAGCCAGGAGCCCCGCTCCACACCCGCCCTGTCTAGACCTGGAGAGCAATGAGGAAATCAACAATGCAGCTGTGGGAGGAGGGGCGCGAGGGACATCACCCCGTGTTCATTAGCAAGTCATTTTATCTGAGCAAGGAACAGCCCTAAGATCAGTAAGATTGCACTCTCATCCTGGGCTGCCCCCCCCCACCCCCGGGAGTGATCAAAAGTCTGCCATAGGCCAATGGGAGCATTCTTCCACACGAGTTTCCTTATAAGGATCAATGCACACATACTTTGCATTACATTGTCACAAATGACTCAAATATTTGTTGGCTAAAATACAGAAGTAATGACTTTAAACTACGCTTTTCTTTGTTTCCATCAGATACCCAGTTTTATTCGGTGGAAAGTATACCATGCAAATAAAAAAATCATAAGCAGAACAATCAGGATCCTGCCCTGTATGACCTTGGATGAGTCACTTAACTGCTTTGAGCCTCAGCATCCTCACCTGTACCGTGGAGCTCTCGAGGTCCTTACTGTAACTGGAGAGTGCGCGTAAACTGTGCTGCACCTTGCCTGGCACACAGTAGATGCTGATAGGTAGAGGCTAATATCACTTATTAACATGATCATGAAGCCGGCTTATAAATTATGTCCAGTCTCTCCCAGTGAAGTCCACTGCTCACCACCACCCCTGGGCCCCAGAATGCTGAGAGATGTGGGGCCAGAAGGGTCTCTGTGTCAAGTTCAGAGGGAAGACTCTGTGTGTCCATGACCCCCAAACAGCGATGAAGCGACCTCCCCCTCCTTCATCCTCACGGACCTGCACCCCAGGAGGTTGGCTTCTTTGGGGAATTGGCAAAGCAGGGGAGGGTGGGGATGAGGGAGGGGTAAGGCAGCTCCATGCTAAACAAGTCTCCCTGACCCACCTTCCGCAAGCCCAGCACAATCTGAGCCCCGAAGCCAGCCCGGGAATCTCACCACCTCTCCCGGCCCGCCCTCCTCTTTCCTGAAGAGCAACCCCAGCCCCACCGCCTCCCGCAGATGAGCGTTGCCCAGGCCTGACTTTACCGGGGAAACTGCTTCGGGTGTGCTGAAGGTGTGGCTGGTGTGGCCCAGGCAGGGCCGGGGGGCAGGGCGACTCCCCTGGTGGGGGGCGGGGGAGAGGGGGGCTTTGCACAAGGTGGAAACGTTTTTCTCCTGAGTCTTCAGCAGAGAGCAGTTGAAATTCCGGTAGCTGTCGGGGTGGGGGCTGAGAACGGGATGAGCAGGTGGGTGGGGCTGAAGCGGCCTCCAGGCAGGGGGGGCGGGGCAGGGCGGCCCGACCTGGTTTCTGTGAATCACAAGCCCGGGGTGAATGGGCCTCAGTGTGGGGTTCTCAAGGCAGCAATGGGGGCATTGTCCGAGGAAGCCATGGGGGCTCAGGAGGAGGCCCCCTGACTTCTTGCAGAAACTGCCACCTTCCTGAGAGGTGGGGAAAGGTTGGGTAGGTGGAGAGGGAGCAAAGACATGCTAGTGTTAAGAAGGAACATTGCAGAGGAGAGCAAGGGCTATCTGGGGGGCGGTCACAAAACCACTAGCTCCATCTGGCTGAGCAGTAGGACTGCAGGGAGACTAAGGGGGGGAGGGAAGGATATCCCTGGATCAGGTCCACCATGCCAACAGCAGCTGGACCAAACCACTGCTTTTGTTTATAGGCCAAACCTATATCCACCCTGGGTTCCCTCTCTTTGCAGGATTGAGGGGTGACCCATTGGCAAAGTAATGACAGGTGCTTCCATGATCCACTCGTCCCCCTAAGCGCCCGTGGACAGAGGCATGGGCTGTCACCACCCCCGAGAAGGAGGAGGCTCACTGACTGTGCTCTTCCAACTCTGGACAAAGTCCTCTCTGATGCTGGACATGCCCCTCTCCTCCCATCAGGCCCCGGGGCTTCCCGTGGGGCAGAACAGCTAGGCTTGCCAGCTGACGGGCACAGGGCAGACGGGCTGCTGGGAGGGCCTGCTGTCTCCCTGGGCTGGGGGGTGATGGCAGGGGTGGGGGTTGTGCAGGGGCAGAGAATGCTGAGCCCACTTCCAGAGGCCCACAGATGGCTCTGGGAGATCTGAGGTCTTCCTCAATCCACAAGGTTCATATCCTGGCTCTGAAGGCATAAGCCTGGGTTCAAATCCCAGCTTCACCACTTACTAACTGAATGGCCCTTGACATGTAGCTCAAACCGTCACGCTTCAGTGTCCTCCTAAGACCATGGGGACGAGACCTGAGAGCCATGGCAGTGGCGGGGGTGGGGAGGGGAGGAGTTGGCCAAAGTGAATATGTGTCCAGTAGCCAACACAGGGCCTGGCGCAGGGGCCAGGGTGAGAAACACAGGAGGGAGGGGATGTTCTGTAGGAGAAAGGGTGGGTTACCACCCCAGCCAGCATCATCGTCCGCCAATTCCCACTCAGTCTTCCTCCTAGTAGGGCTGACGGGGCAGGCAGGACTTTCCGAGGAGAAGCCAAGCCCAGGATGGCGATGAGCCACAGCCGTCCTGTGGGGACACAGACGCCAGCATGGTCTGCCCTGCACTTCTGGCCAACCCCTGCCCCCCAGCCTGCGCTGACCCGAGAGCCTGGCCCTGGGGCTTGAGCCCAGCACAGAGGAGGGCCGGGCCCACACACCAGGGTTTCTTTCCAGAAACCAGGCTGCAGTGTCAGGGGAACCAGGCTGCAGTGTCAGGGGTGGAGCTCCACCTGGGAGTGAGTTCTGCACACCTCTGTCCAGCCAGTGGCACAGACCTGGGACAGCCACTGGGAGGGACCGTCAGCAGCAGCAGGCTCCGGCCACCGGCCACCCCGGGCTCCCAGGGGTCTGGTCAGGCAGAAGGCCTGACCCTGAAACACAGAAGGAAGAGAGCCTTCCAGGGGCTCCAGAAAACCCCACGGACAAGGAGTAGCCAGCTCGGACCCTGCATGCGTTACTTGGCTTCCCCAAACCTTCAGCCCTTGAAAGGGGCTGGTGACAAGTTACCACTGAAATGGGCATATCAATGGCTAATGTGCTCTCCCCACTTACCGTGCACCAAGCGCCCCTCCAGTTACCAGATACACTGTCCCATCAGCCTTCCTGACAATCCCTGTTTTTCACATAAGGGAACTCAGGCACAGAGAAGGTAGATAACTCACCCCGGGTTGCAGAGCTGGGAAGGGGTGGGGTGGGAATTTGAGAAAAGAAAGTGAGACTCTAGCTTCGAGCCTGGAGTCTCTCGCTGGAAGAACTGGATGCCAAGGCAGGCAGCCCCTGGAGAATCCATCACCCTCTCCCGGCTTTTCCTCCTCAAAAGTGGGCTTATCGGGGCGCCTGGGTGGCTCAGTGGGTTAAAGCCTCTGCCTTTGGCTCAGGTCATGATCTCAGGGTCCTGGAATTGAGTCCCGCATCGGGCTCTCTGCTCAGCAGGGAGCCTGCTTCCCCCTCTCTCTTTGCCTGCCTCTCTGCCTACTTGTGATCTCTGTCAAATAAATAAATAAAATCTTTAAAAAAAAAAAAAAAGTGGGCTTATCATGGGAATGCATTCATGACCCGAGCTTGTTTGGAGAGAAAATCTCCTCCACCTCTCTGACCCAGGGCCGAGCAGAGCTTGGAGGTCATTTCCCTGAGCGTATACCCAGGGTGCCCAGAGATCTACCCGGTGAGATGTACACCCAGAGCCGAGGGAGGTAGGAACCTTGTGGAGACAGGGGTGCCCGGGGAATCACAGGGGACGGTGCAGGGGGAGTCGGGCTGTCTGGTGGCACAGTCGCCCCGCTGCAGGCTCACCCAGCTCCTGAGTGGTCAGGAGGCCCAGGACTCACTCCCTGAGTGTTTGGTTCGGCTCCCGCTGCACGGTGAGCACCAGAGTGACAGAGTCATGAATGAACCCGGGGGGACACGTGCATGCCTCGCGGCACCTTGCCACTCGCTCCTGAACCCATCACAGTGTGCTTCTGTGCACGTGTCCATGGTCCCTCTGTTCCCTAGGAACATCATGGGGAAAGCACAGGCCAACAAGGCCCAGAGCCCATGTCCTTGCCTGTTGGATTTGGAAGGGGCCCTGCCTTGGGCTGATGACCCAGGTGTGCCCCTGTACCCTGACACTCATCTGCTCTCTCCTCGGCGAGTAGGACAGGACAGGGCCACATGCCCGGTCTCTTCACTTCGGGACAAATGCCCCGGGTCCCCTGCAGACCAGGGATCTTCGGGCCTCGCATCTGGAGACAACACCCAGGCCACCCTGCTGTGCTCTTGTTCAAGGGATAGGGACCTCACCTGGGTGCCGCTGAGTCGGAGCAGGAGAAGCCCTGTGTGGGGACACAGTCCAGGGCTCTCATAAGGTCTTCCCTAAACACCAGGTGACTCCAGGAGAAAAGATACATGGGACCTGGCCTCAGAGAGTCTCAGAGTAAGACGGCAAGGCTGCCCTCGTGTCCCCCTCAGAACACAGCAATGGAAGAAGAGACCATACCTACCAGGGCAGAGGGGTGACCATGAGGAGACCCTGGTGGGAAAGGAGGCACAGGAAGGACCCAGGACTGCACCCTCAGTCCCTCCTGCTGCTCTGAGGAGAGGCTGTGACAGGAGGTGGAGCCCCCCCTGGGGATTTGGCGGCTGGAAAATTCTGGAGTTTCAGTTCTGGATTCCATGCCCCTGTCTCTGGTAGCGGGGAGGATGGCGCTGCAGAGACAAGGAGCGCCCGCCTCCCGCCTCGTGCTTTGTGGTCACTTCCAGAGGCCCTTCTGCTTCCCCAGCAGAAGCCCTTGGATTCTGTGGTAACTGGGGCTCCTCAAACACACCAGGCCACCCCTTACTTCTAGGGCTTTCTATGTGCTATTACCTCTTCCCATCCCTGACCCCTGTCCTTGGCTTTCTTCTTCTCAGACTCTGAAACTTGATGTAGAAACCCTTTCCTCCAGAAAGCCCTCCTGCTCACCAACGCCAAGTAGGGTGGCTCTTGTCTGTGCCTCCCCAGCACCTTCTGCCCTGCCAGCTGTGACATGGGGCTGGAATTTTCTGTTGGCTGCCTCTCTCCAGTGAGCTGTGAACTCCACAAGGGCGGGGATGTGCTTATTAAATAACAACATCCCCTCCACCTGACAGAGTGCCTAGCACACACTTGGTGCTCAGGAGACATTTACTGGATGGATGGATGGATGGATGGATGGATGGACAGATGGATTGATGGATAGATGAATGGACGGACAGATGGATTGATGGATAGACAGATGGATGGAGGGATGGGTGGATGGATGGATGGATGGACAGATGGATAAGAAATGAGGCCAAGACCCCAGGCTAAGCCTGTCCTCATTGCCTAGGGACCAGACCCCTTTCATCTCTGTATCCTGGCCATTTGTCACAGTGTCTGGCACATGGCACAGGATAAGTGGGTCTATATTGTCTCTTGAGAGTCAGAGGGGAGATGCCTGCAGGTCCGGACAAAGGGAACACAGTGTTGTATTAGACGCCGAACTGTGGTTGCAGTTAAAGCGGGTGCAGGGTGCCCAGAGCAAGGAGAAATGAATCACTCTGCATGGAAAAGTATGGGAAGCTTCCCAGGGACAGTGGGGTTCCCGTTGTTGGATGATGAGTGGAGAATTGAGGGAAGGCCTTCCAGGCAGAGGGGACAGCTGGAGCAGAAGCATGGGGGCACCCCATCCAGGGGGTTCCTCCATGGGGCTGTCGAGTTAGGACCTCTCCCCTCCCACATCATTTCCCTTCTGCCGACTGGGCTCAATGCCGCCATGCTGTCTTCTTCAGCTCAGGACCCTGAGGTCCCTCTCCTGCACTCAAGCCCTAGAGGACATGCAAATGGCGGGACCAGCCCATGCCTCTCGGCAGCTCATCTCTGCCGGAAAAGCTACCTGATGAAACTGGCCCTCTCTCCTTCCTCAAGGGCTCCCTGCCCCTCAGACACCTGTTTCCTAGGCCCTGGCCAGGAAGAGAAAGAAAACAGGCCCATCCAAAAAGGCCTCCATTGTTCCCAAGGAGTGACTCACAAGGAAACAGGAATGCTTGTCCCGCACTCAGCGCTTCCCCCCAGTGGGCCTCGAAGTGACTCACAGCAGCTCCTGGCACAAGCCCTTCTCCTCTTGTGAGGCCCGAGCCCTGAGGAAGCCTGTGCTTCCCCCAGGGCCAGCCACCCTCTCCCCTCTGGAAGCAGGTGGGAGGGAGCCCCTTCAGGTCCAGCAGTTATTAGGGACCTGTGACCCTGAGGGTCTGCTCTTGGCCCTGACTCCCTGTGAGACGGGCTCTCACCTCAGTTTCCCTCCCTCTGAGGGGAGCTGACAGACAAGGCCTGCGATGTGTGTTCGCTTTTATTATTGGTGTGCGTGGGCATGTGGGGGCACAGGCACCAAGAGCGGCAGCTCCCAGCCGGGCCAGCTCCTGGCTTCCAGACCCAAGTCTGCCTCCAGTGCCCAGGAGGGCCCCAGAAGCTGGGGATGAGCAGGGCAGGGACATAGCGGGGATCTCTGGTGAAGGGGACTGCTGCCCCTACTTCCAGCGCCCAGTGACTTTGGCCTTCCCCCGGGTCTTGGAGCTGCAAAAGAAGCAAGGCCCAGTCAGAAGTGGGACCAGGGCAGAGGGTCTCCACAGGGAGGAGGGCTGAGGGTTCTGAGGGGCAGCCTGGAGCTGCCTCCACATGCAGAGTAGAGCAGCAGCCTCGGGCTGGAGGGAGTCCCTGGGGCCCTGCACTCCATTCCCCACTAAGCAGTGGCCACAGGGGAGTCCAAGGAGGAAGCAGCCTGTGCCCTGAAGGGGAGGGGAAGGAGTGGGAGCCAGAGCCCTCAGAAGAGGAGTGGGATGGCTGGGAGACAGGGAAAGAGGAGGCAGGGCTCAGGGATGGAAGGACCCAGAAACTTACACTTTCTGGTTATCATTGATCCTGTTCCGGAGAACATTGATCTGTAAGTGGGAAAGATAGAGTAACTTTGAGCTCATTGACTCAGGTCTCAGGTGGCTGAGGGGGAAGCCAGCTTAGCACAGTTGTGGAAGAGGAAGGAAGAGGGGGAAGGAGGGAGGAGGAGATTGGGAGAGGGGAAGGGAGAGGAGAGGGCACAGAGGAGGCCAAGCAGCAATGCTGTGAGGGTCAGAATGGCCAGAGACCTGGAGGGGCCCTGGTCCCACATGCAGAAGCCAAGGAGAGGTTTCCTGACCACCCCACTGGCCGGTCACTGTGGGGTCCCAGAGCCTCAGAGGGCTCCGGACAAGGGTGGTATAAAGAGGCCTTCTGAGAATCTGGTGCAAGGCTGGGCCTCAGGAAGTCCTCCAAACAGCCCTGGCCTAGCCTGAGACAGTGCCCCCTCCCCCAGGCACTCCTGCCCAGGGGCTCAAGAGGGGCAGCACGCCCATGTGTCCACCATAGTTCACAGCCCTGCACTTCAGCCAAATCGAAGCCCAGCAGGCCAGCGGCTGTTAAATGGGGAACCAGAGGGAGAGAGGAAGGCCCAGGCCTGGAGAGGCTACAATGGCAGCTAATACCTACTGAGCACTTAGTGGAGCGGCCGGCCGACCCTTTCTGTTCCATTATGAGCACTCTCCCAAACAGTATAACTTCATACATGGAAAATGCTCGAACAGTGCTTAGAACACGGTATTACTGTTATTATTACTATTATTACCTCTGTAACTCACAACAGCCCTGTGAAACAGGGCCTGCTGGCATCCTTGTCATTTAGAGGGGAAACGGAAACAAGGGAAAGTAAGTGACTTGCCCAGGGTCACACAGCCGGTAAGGGGCAGAGCTAGCTACAGAACCCGGGCAGTGTGGCTCCAAAGTCCATGCTCGCTGTCAGCGCACAAAATGGCCTCTCTGCAGCCACGGAGACCCGAGCGGTGCTCTGAGGAGGGGCCGTTGCACAGCAGATGCAGGAAAGCAGGCCCCAAGAGGAAGCGGGACTCTTCCAGACAGAAGGCCCCTGCGGGGAAGTGTGCGGGACCTGGGCTCGCTGAGCCGATCCGTGCCTGCTGTCTGGGCACCTGAGACCCCTCGAGACTGGGAGTCTGAGGCTCAGCCGGCTGTGGCCACACCAGGGCCTTGGGGTACATAGGGAGAGACGTGGCCACATCTCTGGTGAGGCCTCCTCTCCCCCGGGAGGCCTCACTCTGCCCATCCTGTTCCTCCCATCTGGCTCTTTGCACCTGAGCTGCTACCTCAAGGCCTTCAGGGACTGAAGGGAGGGAGACCACTACCAGGGCTGGAACCCCAGAAATAAGTCTTTGCCAGTGAACCAACCATTAGACCTCTCCAGCAAGCTGTGGGCACAGAGCACTGTCAGGAACAAGACACCTTGGCAGGGGTGTGTGTTGGCCTAGGTGACGGGTGACAGAGACAGAGGAAAGGGGCCTGGCTGGCGGCAGCAGCAGCAGCAGCGTGGGACCTGGATCAAACAAGGAGGAGCATGGGATGGAGGAGGGGAGCAGTAAGTAGGCTCACTTCATATTTCTGCTGCTTGAACTTCTCCTGCAGGTCGAACTTCTCTGCCTCCAGGTTGTAGATGCTCTGCCATAGCTCCTTGGCCTTCTCCCTGCACAGGCCAGAGGGGAAGATGGGGGAGAGAAGGGACAGGGATCAACAAGGAAGGGCTGTCATCTACCTTTATCCCAAATCTGACCCAGCCCCCAGAGGCCCCAGCCCTCCTTCCCACCTCTAGGCCTGCTAAGGGGACCCCCAGCCCACCTGGCTCAGCATGGGACTCAGATGGCAGTGCCCAGTGCTAAGGAACAGATACGGGGGCTGCTAGGGCCGGGGGGTGGGGGAGAGGGAGAGGGAAAAGCCCTTCTAGCACTGTAAAGCACAGTCCAATCCCCCTTCCCACCACTTGGGTGCGGGTGGGTAAGGAGAAGCTCATAGGGGTGAGGTGCCTGCTCAGTTCTCTTTCCCTAGTCCCTGGAGGCAAAGCACAGAGATGGCACAACCAGCTCCCGCCCAATTCTACTGGCACCAGAAAGTCTTTGGGGAAAAAATACGTGGTGTGGCAGCGCCCCCTGGTGGTGGATGGTGAGACCGTGCCCTCTGCCCCACCTAGCTCCCCACGCAGGTGTATGCAATGCCCAGAGCTCCCCAGCCCCCACCTCAGCTGATCTTCATTCAGGTGGTCGATGGCCAGAACCTTCCTCCTCTCGGCCAGAATCTTCTTCTTCTTCTCCCGCTCCGTCTGTCTCTTTCCACTTTTCCGCTCCGTCTGGAGAGGGTGACAAGTGGCAGGGGCGGGGGCGGGGGGTTGGCTGGAGAAAACCCACCCCCTCTTCTCCCCTAACCTTCCGGAAACCCAACAGGGAGTAAGACAAGGACTGCAGAAAGACCAAGTCCTTATCCTCTTCTTCCTGAGACACCCACGCCATCAACGGCCTGGATTTCCAGGAGCGAATTGAGGCAGGACCCAGGAGGGCCATTTCAGTCCTTTATTCCTTTGCGTCTCCAAATTCTTCCATCCCTGCCCACTCCCTCCTCCCACTAACCCATCCTCCACACTCCTCCCCTCCAGCCAGGCACCCTGCCCTCCCCGGGAGCTCCCAAAACCATGAGGAGGAGGAGGGTTAGAGGTTTTACCCACCTGGGCCTGCAGAGCCAGGACACCATGAGAGAAAGACCCAGAGAGAAAGAACGAGACCCGGGACAGAGACACAGAGAAAGAGCAGAGCACGGGCCGAAGGCAAAGGCAGAGAGACAGGAGAAGGAGAAGGTGATTGAGACGCTCATTGTAGGCAACCTTGTTTATTAGGACTGGGGGTGAGGCACAGAGAGCAGGCCCACGCCAAAAGTCTGGCTGGTGTGGTCACTGTGGGGCGGAGGCAGGCAGCCTGGTCTGGGTCTGAGTGGGGGACTTTGGAAATCTAAGAAAATGTTCTGATCTCTCCACTGCACGGAGAAAATCTATTTTATATTTCCTCTCCTCCCCTGAGAATGGAGAACCTTGCAGGAGCGGGGCCCAAAAATTAGGAGCTGAGGGAGTCCGCAGGAATAAACCATCTCCCAGCTGCCTGCCACGTGAGCCCATCTGAGCTCCAAGCAGGCAGAGCAGACAACAGAAAACCCACTTTACAGATGCGCTGAGGCTCTGAGGTTGCCCGAGGCCATACAGCTCTAAGTGGCAGATCAGGGTCTCCCACCAGAGCTCTGAGGCACAAGGCTCTTCCAGACGTACCATCCGCCCTGGGGGCCCCTGGGCACCGCTGACACAGGGCAGGGGGGGTTATGCGGCTCTGTCTGCAGGCCCCTCCGGAGAAA
This sequence comes from Mellivora capensis, assembly GCA_004024625.1. NCBI lineage: Eukaryota > Metazoa > Chordata > Mammalia > Carnivora > Mustelidae > Mellivora > Mellivora capensis. The sequence continues at coordinate 32,825 of PISX010009867.1, read as the reverse complement.
GCCACAGTGAGGCAGAGAGCCGGCTCAGGGGGGCGGGCAGGAGGAGGCCTCGGTCTCTCACACACAGTTGGGAATTTCTCCTCCCCATACCCCAGGACCCCCTGAAGACGGCTGCTGCTCCCTGACCTACCTTCTGGATATAGCCCCCAAAGTGCATCATGTTGGACAAAGCCTTCTTCTTCCGGGCCTCATCCTCGGCCTTCCTCCTGTTCTCCTCCTCCTCTCGTCGGGCTCTCTCTTCCTGTTTCCAGGGGGCAGGAAGAGAGCACATCAGAGGTGGGGGCACAAACCCCTGACATTGAAGTCTGGGGTCTTTCTGGGCCAGTGGAGCGGAGCTTTCTCTCCACCAGGCAAGAAGCCCCCTGAGGGGACCCCCCCCCAGCACAGGGCCTGGCCCACTGTGAAGACTTCTATTGATCAATGAGGGAAGAATGATTCCCAGGTGTGGATCCTGTCACCCCCTCAGGCAGAGAGCCCCCTGAGGAGGCCTGCTGCCCTGGAAGGACCTCCAGCACGAGAAGAGGGCCATGGGACCCTCTGTTCCCAGGGAGCCCGCCTACGGGCAGGGTGGAGGACTGGAGAGGGCCTACTTGTCTTACAATGAAATTTGTACCTTTCGACCCATTCCACCCATTTTGCCCGCCGCTACCCCCTCCCTCTGGCAACCACCAGTCTGTTCTCTGCACCTATGAGCTTGTTTTGTTTTTGGTTGTGTTTCATTTTAGATTCCACATATAAGTGAAATCACACGGTATTTGTCCTTCACTATCTGACTCATTTCACGCAGCATAATACTCTCCAGCTCCAGTCCATGTTCTCACAAATGGCAAGATTCCCTTCTTTTTTATGGCTGAGTAATATTTCAGAGTGTGTGTGTGTGTGTGTGTGTGTGTACATTTTCCTTATCCATTCCTCCATCGATGGACACCCGGCTTGCGGCCATGTCTTTGCTACTGTGAATAAAGCTACACTGAATGGGGCCCAGATACCTTTCTGAATTTGTGGTTTCATCTTCAGGTAAATACCCAGATGTGGGACTGCTGGACGGAGGGTCTCACTATATGAAATAGGAAGTTCAGGAGGACCCACACATCTGTCTTGTTTGCTGTGTGTCATCAGAATCCCCACAGCGCGCAGTGCTCGCCAAGGGCTTGGGGACTGAATCTGTGTGTATGGAGAGAGGGGGCCTGGGGGCCTGGAAGGAGCTGGAAGCACGGGGGTTCTGTGGGCCTCGGACTAGGGGTCACTCACAGCCAGGCGAGTCTGACGCTCCTTCTCCCGCTCATTCCGGATGCGCTGCTGCTCAGCCCGCTCGGCTCGCCGCTTCTCCTGTAGGGAGAGAGGCCAAGCCTACCCAGTGCGTGCGCAGGGAGCGGGGGTGCTCCGAGGCGCCGGGACCAACCAGGGAGAGTGGTGGCAAGGGAACCCACAGGGGCTGTTCCCCTCTGAGTCTCCGCTGCCCCCAAAGACTGCTGCTCTCAACCAGCTCCGTGCACAAGGACACAGACGGCCCCTGGACAGGTGGCCCAGCTCAGAAGGCGGCCCCGACTAAATAAAGACAGGCCACAGAGGCCTGTGCAGAGGACCGACACTGAACGTCACTCATCACGGGGTTGTCCTCAAAGATTTGACAAATGTCAGGTGGGTTTCTCCCGTCTCCCCTGAGTGCTAGGTCCCTGGCCCCTCGCAGGCCTGGCCCCGGCAGCTGCTCGGTGCTCACCGACAGATGGCCAAGTCCTCGGCGGCCAGCCAGAGCCATGCAGCCGTGTGCCAATGCGGCAGCAAGTGTGGTGGAGAGAAAAGCAAAGGAATCACAAAAACCTCCCCTCTCCCCAGCAGAGGCCCCGTCATCCTCCCCGCGTCAGTGGGGAGAGCTCAGTCCCCTGGGAGGGACGCAGGGTCAGAAGTAGGACAACAGCCCTCTGACTGGTCATCCCACAACCAGAGCCCGGGGCGCCCAGAGACAATCAGAAGCTCCAGCCACCAAGACCCATCCAGTCTGGTGGGGAGGGAGGGCGGGGACCCGAGGGACCCCGGTGCAGGGCCTCCGGAGCGGCTCCTGGCCACAGGGATCCTCAGGGAGAGCCAGGGACAGGCACCCCAGGGAAGGCTGCCTGGAGGAGATGGGGCCTCACACAGAGGGTGGAGGACGGGGTACGTGGCCTCCGGGAACATTCCCATGAGAGACTGGACACCCACGATCCTATCTTTGAGTGAGATGAGCTCCTCCTCCTCTTTCTTCCTGTTCTCAAAGTGAGCCTCTATCAGCGTCTGCAGTTCGTTCAGGTCCTTCTCCATGCGCTTCCGGTGGATGTCCTGCAAACGCACGATGGGCTCAGGCGCTGCGGCACCCATGGGTCCAGGGGGATGTGGCCGGGCAGGTGGTACCCTCCGTAAAGCGGAAGGGCAGGGCAGGCTGGGGGCCTGAACCCAGGGTAGTGCCCAGCCGGGCTTGTGCCAAACACTGCCCCACCTGCCATGTCACCCCACCCTGCCCCTCAAGTCTCCTCGGGGCCCCTGCAACCCCTGCCAGCCTGGGCCCACTCTCCCCGCAGGCACACTCACATCAAAGTCTACTCTCTCCCCATCAGGGATCTTGGGCGGCACCAAGTTGGGCATAAAAGGCCTGTTGGAGAGAAGAGGAGGGACTATGGGTGCCCTGGTCAGGCAGGGCCCTTCTCTGCGGAAGCCCTGCGGAAGCACGGCCACAACAGTGAAAGCGCACCCCCCACCAGAGGGCAGCAGCCTCTTTCACACGTGCCCTCTCGCTTCATCCTCCCCATACACTCTCGACGACGTAGGGACCACCCATCTCGTTTAAGACACCTGAAGCTCAGAGAGGTAATGACGTGCTCCAAATCACACAGCAGGTGCGGCTGACCCCACAGAACCTCCCACGAGCCCTCGAGTCCTGTGGTTTCGTTCCCACCCCCACGCATGTTTGCAGTGTGACGCTAGGGCCAGTGGGCTCTGCCCTCAGTTTCCCCATTTGCCCTCAGGCCTGGGTGGGTCTGAAATGAGATACTGCCATGTCCATTCAGGTGCCTGGAAAGGGAAAAGTGCTGGACAAATGAGTGAAGCTGGGATTGTCTCCAGGGCTGGTTTCTGGAGGCCCCGAGGAAACGGGGAGAAGCCCGCGAGTGTGGGCGGAGACGCCATCTGCCAACAGGTTGAGCATCGCAGAAAGGGAAACCCTCGCTGCCCCCCCCCAGCCCCCCGCACTCTCCCCCGCCCCACCCAATGCCCACAGCTTGCAGGTGCTTTCACTTGTTGTGGCACCAAGCTGCCCTGCCCCCCCCTCTGCGACACCATGAAGCCACCTAGGCTGGCACAGTGTCCTTGCTTGGCTCCCCCAGATTTTCTTCCCTCATCCCTCTGGTCCCAAATCAGCTACAGAGGAAGGTGTTCCAGCTGGGCTGTGGGATAGGAGAGGACATCTGTCCAGGACCACAACTGGTCCATCCTTTTCCCCTAGATGAACACAGTGGTGTCCATGATGGTGTATGCAATTGGTAATGGAGTCTGAGGCCCCCGCTCTCCCTCTGGCCAACACTCGTGCAGTACACAACCTATACAACCATACATGGTGGCCTGTGCCTGCCGCAGCCCCGCCCACGCCAACTGTGCCATACTGCACTCCTGTCCTGCCCTAATCATCCACCAGGGCTTCACCACAGGTGTGTCCCACTCACCTGGGCTTTGGTTTGGACTCCTCCACTGGGCCATCTGTAGAGGAGAGAAGCACATAGCCATAGGTCAGGAGGCCCCAGATGTGGTCCCAGCTCTGCCCCTGATGAGCTGGGCACCCATGGGCTTCCATCTCCCCATCTGCACAGTACATTCCTTCCAACCCCGGGGACTCCCAGTTCTAGGAGCAGCACCAAGAATTAAAGCAGCAGGGCCACAGACCCCACACTTCCTCTCCTACAGCAGCTCCCAGGGGCAACGTCTCAGGGCACAGCTGGGCCCTAATAGGAAGCACACACTCCCAGAGTGAAACTTCCAAGCCTTTTCTCATTCACCAGTTCTCGGAAAGGCAGATTTTCTTTTTTTTTTTTTTTTAAAGATTTTATTTATTTATTTGACAGAGCGAGAGAGTGAGCACAGGCAGACAGAGTGGCAGGCAGAGGCAGAGGGAGAAGCAGGCTCCCCGCCGAGCAAGGAGCCCGATGTGGGACTCGACCCAAGGACACCGGGATCATGACCTGAGCTGAAGGCAGCTGCTTAACCAACTGAGCCACCCAGGCGTCCGAAGGCAGATTTTCTTCCTAGTGAGGCAGGGTCCCTTGGCACTGTGTCAGGGGATCCTGGCTGCAGAGTCCCCTCCAAGGTCTCTGCCTAATTGGTTGCTCCCTGGACTCCCTGGCCTCCAGGGGGATGCTGATGGGCATTATGCCAAGACCCAGCTGGTTGCCCCTCCCCATAAGATGTGACTAGGACCACTGCACCCTTGCCAAAGCCTGCCACGTGACAATGACCCCTGCAGCGACCCAGTACGTGGATCATCTATGTCTTGGGATTTCATCCTATAGACACCACACCTTACAAGTGATTTTGTCTGAGTTCCAGGCACCTTGTATGTGTCAGCAACTTCTGCAGGCCCTGCCCAGATTAAGGACTGGACATTGGTCCCCTCTCCCACAGGGTACCACCCCGGCAACTTCTCTGGAATGAGGGGGCCAGAGGTTTGGAGCCCTTCACCAAAACCTGCATGGCCACCAACTTCTGTCCTCTCCTCCCCTGAATCCCTCTTTACCCACCTCCCTGGAAGGAGCCCTGTGGACAGTCTCCAGCAGTCTGCTTGTAGGGGTTCCCTTGACGCCCCAATACCTGTCTCCTGATGTCCAACAGTCCTTACCCTCAGCTTCTTTAGCCTCCTCTTCTTCTCCATCTCCTAAACCGAACATGAGACATCAGTAAGATCCCTGTTCCAGGCTCAGGGCCCCCTGCCAAGAGTCTTCCCCTCACATAGGTCCTAACCGGAGCGCACCCTGCCAGCTCCTGTGGTCACACACATGCCCCTGGGCCCAAGGCTCTGCCTGACATGAAAGGAGCACACAGTCAAGGTCACTGACCAGACCCATTGGCGGCTGAATCCCAGCAGGACATTCTGCTGCACAGGCTGGAACGTGGGTTCCAGGTGGATTTCCTAGAGCCATAGGACTGCCTCTGGGGGCTCCTGCCATGCCGCAAAGCACCAGTACAAAGCCCCTTGCACCCTCACCCCAGGCAGACCCTTACCTTCCGCATACGTCTCCATCTCAGCCTCACTTTCAGCCCCTTCAGCTTCCACCTCTTCCGCTGCCGCCTCTTCCTGCTCTGCAAAAGCGAGTCAGACACAGTGAACACCTGGCCCCTACTTCTGCTAGCAGGCCCACCAGATCAGAGAAGTCTGGGGATGGAGGTCAGCAACATCCAAAATCCAGATGAATAGAGGGGTCACCGATATGAATAACAAGGGGCTGCTGAGTTCTGGGTTTAAACCGGAAGTTGGCAAACTATGGCCCAAGGGCCAAATCCGGCCCCCAGACTATTTCTGTAAAGTTTTATGGGAACACAGCCACACCCATTCATGTGTGTACTGTCTGTGCCTGCCTTTGCCTTACTACAGCAGAGTTCAGTAGTGGCAACAGATAGATACTGTCTGGCCCACAAAGCCTAAAATATTTACTATCTGCTCCTTTGCAGAAAATGTTTGCTGACCCTGGTCAACCATGACAGAAGGGCATGATCGGGATTATGAAGAGTCCTTTTATTCTACTCTTGCCTCTCCTGGAGTCCGGGAATTAGAAGTGGGTCTTTCTGAGCATGGAGACTTGTTCTCTACCCAAAAGCCGGCAGGAGGGCTAGAAGTCTGGGGTAGTTGCGTGTTAGGGTGTGGAGGGAGCTGCGGGTAGCAGAGAAGGGCTTGCTGGCCTGGCAAGGCTCATTGCTGGGGTGGGAAGGTCTGGCAGCTAGCTGTTTCTGCCTGACTTAGGCATTTCCCCAGCAGGCCCCCTGGCAATGTGACTCCACCCCATTCCCCAACCTCCCGCCTCACTGGAATGTTCCACCCAGGGATCTGACACCCCAGGATCTACCCTGCTTAAGGTGTGCTGCTGGGAAAGCTCCTGTCCTGGACTCAGGAATTCTAGGGACCCTTCATCTGTTTCTAAAAGAAACTGAAACAGCAAGACTATGGGTGGGAGGACTATGGGTGTAGGTACCCCCTGTGTAGACAGCTGAGCCGTCCAGAGAGTCGGTAGGATTTTTCTATTTTCATCCCTTTGCCTGGCAGGATATGGACCATGGACCCCACCCAAGTCAGGCACTTGGAGTGGACAGATAAGACAGGATGACGCCCGGCAGGCGGCTCTGCCTGTAGGAGGTGCTTGGGAACGCTCACTGACCGATGGCAGACATGGGGTGACCTCCTGGCAGAGGAAGGAGAAAAAGCCTCAGGGCAGGCGAGAGAGAGGCAGTCAGGAAAGAAACACCAGCCACCACTCACTCCGCCTGGTGCTCTTTCTGTCCTCTTTTGCCTAGGTCTGGGCCTGGGGATGCCTCTTCTTTGATCCCCACAGGCTCCTTACCTCAGAGAAGATCCTTCCAGAAGGGGTGAGAGTAGAAGGCTGACCAGCAAGTGTATGGCCAGTTTTGGGGTCTTCTTCAGGACATCTTGTTAGCCCCTGCCCCACCCCCATCTAATGTTTCAGTTCTCTGTAGAATGCCCCTTGCCCTCAGCCAGTGGTCAGGCAACATGCTCGCCGAGGCGCTCCCAGCCTCCCCGGACCACCCAGCGCATCTTGAGACATCACTGTGAGAAAGCACTTACCAAACTTCAGCCCAAGTCTATCTCCCTTGCCCTAGCCCTCTCCCCGGGGGCTGGGAACAAGTCCAGCCCCACCTCCCCAACACCCCACAGCAGTGCACATTTGAAGGCTGACGTCATGTCCTTTCTGCTCTAGCTATTTCCAGTTCCCCCAGCTGCTCTCGGATAACTTTGTCCCTAGGCCCCTCTCGCCAGGGCCACGCTGCCTGGGTGCTGTCCAGCTCAGAGGGAGGGCCCAGTATGTGCAGGGAAAGCAGAGAAAGGCCACTCAGTCTGGACATTAGTCCCCCCCTGCAGCCACATTCAGGGCAGGCTGGGGGACAATCCAGCCTGGGTCCTTCCCACCACCCAGCCCAGGAGAAAGATCAGGAATAAGGGAAAGAAGCCATGGTCTGGCCCCTCTGAGGCTGGGAGGAAGTGACTGACCCACTCCACACCTGTCCCTCCCCACACCCCCACACCCCCGCCTACTCTGCCACAGAGCAGGGCCAGGCTCAGAACAGCAGGGAGCAGAAAGCACAGGAAAGTAAAAGCTGTACTACCGTCTTCGTCCTCTCTCCAGTCCTCCTCTTCTGGGGGTCAGGGAGTGGCCGCAGCAAAGGGGAGAAGCGAGACAGGTTAGTCTGGGAGCTGCGGGACAGTGCACGGTTTTGAGCGTGGGCTTGGGAATTAAACTCCCGTTGCAATTCCTGATTCACCACTTCTAGCAACCTGGGCAATACATTCCTCAGCAGCTTCCCAGGCACCTTGTCAGTGAAATGGAAATAACTGTCCTAACCTCTCTATCAATGTTAGGACACAATGACCCACCAGGCAGTTACCTGGCCCGTGGGGGTCATTCAGTAAGCGGTAACTGGCCGTTTCCTGCTCTGCCTCTAGCCACGAAGACGGAGGCCCCGAAGAGCAGAGTGGGAAAACTCCCGGCCATCAAGCTTCTCCCACGTTCCTACCCTGAGTGAGCCTCTCAGGTGTCTCCCAGAACATCTCCAGTTTCCAGGGGTCACAGTTCTGAAAGCCCCACCGGAGAGCCTGGCACAGCGCAGACCCACCCGGTCTGGGTGAAGGAAGGAGCCCCCGTCTGACGAAGGCACAGCATCTAACACAGAGGGAACAGACCGGCACACGGTCTGCAAATCCCTGCCCGAAGGAAGAGCTCAGAGCCGTTGGCACTCTGCGTCTCAGCTTAGTGGCTGTGTATTTTGACCTTGCTCTTTCTTGGTCATTTCCAGCCAGGGACTTAGCTATGTGGGAGGCGGGTGGGGTCCATTCAGTGCAAGCAAGGCGGGTGCTACGTGGAGCTCAGGCCACCTTCGCAGCAGAGGATTATTTTGTTAATTCACAGCCAAAGCCTACTGTGTGTAGTAGGCAGATTAGTCCCAGATCCAGAGGTCTGTATCTCAATTATCACCCCCCACAATTCACGAGCTGGCAAGTCCTCAAAAACAGAGGAAAAGCCACCGTACCGAAAGTGTATGCAGGGAACACAGCAAAAAGTGGATTTTTGGTTCAAAAAGCATTGCAGATAGATTCTGACATAGCTGGTGTCCCTTGAAAACCAAGTGACTCCCGTGTCCCCTCTCAGTTTCCCCCACGAGTTTCTCTGGGGTCTACTCTTTGGCCAGGCACCCTGGAACAGCCTTAAATGTGCAAGAGGCTCCTCGTTGTCCCTAAAAGGCACAGGGAAGGAGGGGGACAGCTACTGAGGCTCCTGGCTCTCTCCCTAGACCTTCGGGAAGCCCCGTATCCTGATGTCCACACATCGCGTGATGAGTGATACTGGTGAGAATTTGCTGAGCCTCTTATGGGACAAGATGCAACCCGCCTGGGGCACTGAAGCCCGAGGGGACGGAGGGCTATTCTGGGCCACTTGGGGGGCTGGGTGGGGACTGGAGTGAGGCCTCTTAGTCACTTCCATGTGTCATGCGCTCAGGAAGAGAGAACGGTTAGGGTGTTCCTTCATAGGGATAAGAGGCGGAAAGCTGAGGCAAGAACTATGAGAACAGATCAGAGTAGGGTCTATGGGTCAAAACAGACTTTGGACAGAGAATGATATCGTCATGTTTATCTAAATTGTTACAGAGGGGCTCCTGGGTGGCACAGTCAGTTAAACGTCCAACTCTGGGTTTTGGCTCAGGTCATGACCTCAGGGTCGTGATCTCAGGGTCATGGTCTCGGGGTCGTGATTTCAGGGATCAAGCCCAGCATCGGGCTCTGTGCTCAGTGGGATTTGGGGAATCCGCTTGTCCTTCCTCTTCTACCTCTCCCCCTCCCCACTTGTGCTCTCTCTCTCAAATAAATAAAGAAAATCTTTTTAATAATGTTTCGGATAACTGACCGGTTCTATAATCTCATTTGGAAAACTATTAAGTTGAATGTTTTTAGGGGTTATAATGGCGTCTTATCCTTTAGAGATACCTAATGAGCTACTTAAGCATGAAATGATATGACACCTGGGGATGATTTAGGATGTCAGCTGTAAAATAACTGAGGGGAGAGGAAATCTAGATGAAGAGAGATTGGCTGTAGTTGACTGTTGAAGCCAGATGCTAGGGGCTTGGGGAAGGGGATGTGTGTGTGCATAATTCTGTTTTTGCTATTTGTACATGCATTGAAATCTTTCCATGGGAAAAAATTAGAGAAAAAAATCAAAAATAATTAATTGGAAAAAGGGTGATTCTGTGTGAACAAAAGAATGGACAGTTGAGACAGGTTTAAACCTTTTGCTTAAGACCTGAGCAACCGAGGCTAGGACTGATTCCCAGCTGGGAGCCATGGACTTGGCTCAGCTGGGAGTGAGGGGCAGTGACAGGATACTGGATTCCCCGGGACCTCTCTTTTCTGTCCTTCCCTCTGCCCGAGCTCCGTACCTTCCACAGCTTCTTCTGCTCAGGAGAGAAGACCACAGCAGCAAGAGAGGAGACAAGAGGGGCGTCAGTTTCCAGCCAGGCTGCCCTTCATCCAAATGAGTTCACAGGCATGTGCTTACCTTCCTGCTCCCTGCCATGAAGAAGGAGACTGTCAGTAGCACACTATACACACACACACACACACACACACACACACAGCATGCACACACTAGTCTTTCCTTAAAGATAAGTCCATTCTTTATTTCCCTCATTGCCTCATGGAGCTCAACCCACCTACAAAGACACCCCCCAATGGGGCCAGTCTTCGCACCCAGGGCTCCTGCGCGGTCTCTTCAAAGTCTGCCCACTTACCACTCTCTCCCTGCGCTGAGATTTGCCAGGCTGTGCCCTAGAACACTCTTCCCTCCCCCTTCTCTCCCTATCAAAATCCAACACAGATAAGCCTGGCGGCCACAGCCCTCACCACTCTCCCTGCTCCTGCACTACTCCAAGCCCAGCCCCTCTTGGAGGATTACTTCCAGCATTTGACATCTTAAATCCCATAGGAGAGCAAATCCCATGAGGGTAGGAGCTCTGAATCCTGATACCTCTGCCTCCTCCTCGGAGAGCGTCACCCTCCAGACATCTCTGTTAGATTGGCTGCCAGTGTCCCACCCCCAGGGTCCCCAGGCAGGGCAGTGGACAGGGCACTTCGGGAGGAGAATGGTTCCAAGACGAAGTGCTAACTGTGAGCTCAGATTTGGGTTTTATGGGGCATGATCAACTCTGTGGCGTCAGGACAGTCACTGAACATCTCTGGCTCCGATTTCAGGAGACACAGCTTCTAAGCTCCTCTGCCTCCAAGTCTCCTTAGGCAGCTAGAACCCCAGCCGACCCTGGGAGCTGAGCCTCTTTATTTACCAAAGTTTCCCAGCCTATGGCCAACCCAGGTTCCGCAACCCAGAGGTACAGAGGCACAGGTAGAGCCCCAGAGCGCGCACAGCGGCGCCCCTCCCCACCCCCGCTGGCTCCTGGGCCAGGTGTGAGGGGCAGGGCTGGGAGGGGGCCAGTGCCCCAGACCGGAAGCTCCGATACTCACTCCTCGTACTCTTCCGCCACCTCTTCCGTGTCAGACATGGTCTCTGCTCTCCCTCCGGAAAGAGAAAAATGTCAATATGGGCAGAAGGGGAAGCCTGTCCTCCTCAGCCCCAGGCTGGCCCCCCAAGAGGTCTTCGGGGTAGGGGGTGGTGGGAAGCTAGCCTGCCCCTCATCAGCCCTGTGACCTGCAGGGAGGGAGTGAGAAGCCTGCTTCCTCCTTTCTCCAGGAGGCAGGGGGCGGGTAGTAACCTCAAGGGCAACCAGCCCATGTCCTTTTCACTCCTTGCCCCTCAACAGACAAACCACTTGGAATGTCCCTGTTCTGGTGCAAATTCTAACTCTCAAAACAATGTTTCTAAAGTGTCTCAACCTTTCCAGCCCACAATCTTTCCATGCATTCAGGACAGCAAAGTTGGATAACCCCACTCATGGGGTCTGCTCATCAGGGCACAAAGTTCCCCCAGGAGGCTGGTTAAACCGACTGTGGCACATTCCTAGTGTGGACATCATCTCGGCCATGAAAAGGAATAACCCAGTGATATGCAGGACGCCTTGGGAGAATCTCCAGGGAATTACTCTTCTGGAGGAGGAAAAGGCCAAGTCACATGATTTCATTTATGTAACATTCTTGCAAGGGCAAAATTATAGAAATGGAGAATAGACTGGTGCTTGTGGGAGGGTCGCCTGTGGGGTGGAAGGGGAGGGTAGGTGGGCATGGTGATAAAAGGCACGCAGGAGGGATGCCTGGCTGGCTTAGTCAATGGAGTAGGAAACTCTTGATCCTGGGACGGTGAGTTCAAGCCCCACCTTGGGTGTAGAGAATACTTAAAAGGCACACGGGATTTTTGTGGTTTTAGAACAGTCTGGGGTCTTGAGTGTGCTGATAAACACATGAACCTACCCAAGTTACTGCCATATAGAATTTCACACATGGGGGCGCCTGGGTGGCTCAGTGTGTTAAAGCCTCTGCCTTTGGCTCGGGTCATGATCCCAGGGTCCTGGGATCGAGCCCTGCATCGGGCTTTCTGCTCAGCAGGTAGCCTGCCCCCTCCTCTCTCTGCCTGCCTCTCTGCCTCCTTGTGATCTCTGTATGTCAAATAAATAAATAAAATCTTAAAAAAAAAAAAAAGAATTTCACACATGCCTGGTGCAAGTAGAGCTGGGGAAGTCTGTGTAAGGTTATGGTGTGGCCATGTCCATATCCTGGTTGTGATCTGTACCACAGATGTGTATGTGTGCCACTGTGGGGGACTGGGCAAAATGTACGAGGGACCTGTAGCATTTCTTAGGATTGCCCATTAAACTATCGCTGATCAGTACAAATTTCAATTAAAGAATGTTTGCCCAGACCATAAGTGACTCTTAATCTCACAAAACAAGCTGAGGGGTACTGGGGGGAGGGGGGTCGGGAAAGGGGGGGTGGGGTAATGGACATTGGGGAGGGTATGTGCTATGGTGAGTGCTGTGAAGTGTGTAAACCTGGCGATTCACAGACATGTACCCCTGGGGATAAAAATACTTTATATGTTTATAAAAAATTAAAAAATTAAAAAAAAAAAAAGAATGTTTGCCCAGGAAACTCATTTTGAGATGCTCCCTTAGCTGGGATAGGAAGGGACGATTCAAACCCTCTTCCATCAGCTTGCTGAGTGTGTTTAAGCAAGTCTTTAACCCCGCTAAACCATGGAGAGACGGCACACACACCCTGGCTATGGATCCCTATGAGGGGTGAGTGGCCATTGGGAAAAGTGGAAGGCGCTAGGCCATGTCAGGTTTTATTGTATTTCCATGCGATTACAGGGAGAGGCCGCAGGGAGAGGTGAGAAAATCTGCTTGTGAATCCTGGCTCCATCTCACAGTTGTCGGTGACCTTGGAAAGGTCACTTAACCTCCCTCCCCCTCGGTTCCTTCTTCTGTGAAATGTCTTCTCCTGGGGCGGCCGTGAGGCTCAGAGCTAACGAAGTACCTGGCCCAGAGCAGACCTCCGAGTAACACCTGTTCTAACCCAACCCTCCTGGGCCCAACCCTAGCAGAGCACAACCCGTTGAAAGGTGACTGGCCACCCCCCTGCAGCAGGGCAGTATGAAAGCCATTGATCTGCCTGAGTGAGGAAAGGGAGAAGGTGCTGTGAGGGCCAGATCACGGCGAGGCCGGAGGAGCATCAGAATGACAGGTGGCGGTCACTTCCGTGAGGCTTCTCGTGTGCCCCTGCCTGCTGTCCCACCAGCATCCAGCACGGCAGCCACCAACTTCTGACACAAGCCACAGGGGACAGGGGCACAGAGAGAGCATGACTCGACACCCTCTCCACCTCTCCCTGCACGTCCTCCTGGAGAGGTGCCCCAGGCACCCACCTGAGGACCTCCAGGGACAGCCCCTGCTCTGGTGGAGTGGGGCAGCTGCTTTCAGGCTGAGAGACTCTGAAGGAGCCTCCGAGCTCACGGGTGCCCTCTGGGGTGGAGAACTCCCCTGACCCGGGGCCCACGGAAGCCTTGTGCTGGGTGCTCATCTGAACCCACTCCAGAGATGTCGGGTCCTGCTGGGTTCAGGGTGAGCCTGGCTGTGGCCAGGCAGGACCCTCCCCTGCTCCCTCTGCTGGAGTAGGGTGGGGGGGCTGTAAAGGAGGGTCTACATAGAACTTTGGACAGAAACTCTGAGCCAGGGTTTGGCTCCCCTGGGATGGGGGGTGGGCAAGAAGAGATGGCAGGCGCGTATGGGGTCATGCTGGGGTATAGAGCCTCCCTTTGCTGAAGAAAGCCCCAAACCCCAAAGCATTTCCAAATGGGTCTTCAGATGAGAGTGGCCAAAGAGAAGAGCCCCCCGAAACCCCAGATAGGGACTGTCCCAAGCCCCAGGGCGGTAGCCAGGACTAGCCGCCTGGGAAGACTCTGTCACCTCAGGGAGGACAGAGAAGCCTCTCGGGGGAGCTGTGCATGCCAGCGTGGGGCACGTGGCTTCTGACTTTCTCTCCTCTCCTGCCCTGCCCTCCCACCAGCTCAGAGCCACCGGCTCAGGGGCTCAGAGGAAGAAAGAGCAGCTTAGAGCCCTCTCCCCGCTCCCAGGAGCGCCATCCAACTCCTAAAAATAGTGAGGATGGAGAGCCGGGAAGGGCTTGAATTCACCCAAGAGGACACAGCCAAGTCAACTGCCCAAAGGCAAGACAGATGAAGGGGCAGGGGACGGGCTGAGAGGCCGAGGCTCTGGAATGAGACCCAGTCAGGACCTGGCAGGGCAAGGAATGAGAATGTCCAAGGCTGCTGTGTGCTCACACCCAGCCCCTCACCTGCTGCCACAGATGGCTTTCTAGCCAAATTCCCTCACAGCCCAGAGAGCAGGGTCACCTTTCTTGGGGAGTAAGTCAAAAACAATACAAGGCAGAAGGAACCCTGGCCATAGGGTCAGAAGATCTGGATGTGGGGGTGCCTCCCGGGCTCAGTCCATACACCAGGAAACACTTGATCTCAGGGTGATGAGTTCAAGTCCCACATTAGGCATAGAGATTACTTTAAAAAAAAAAAAAAAAGATCTGGGTTTAAAACCCGGTTTTTGCTGTGTGACCTTAGCTAAGTCATTTAATCTCTTTAGGCTTCGAAGAGCTTATCTATAAAATAGATGAGCTTCAAGTTCTCATCTTGCAGAAACAGTCTCTGAGTCTCTGAGGAATGTAGGCCCTGTCCCTCAGCCCTTGTCCCCAACATCCAGCTGGACTCCTCCCAAGCCTGCAGCTGTCAGCCCACCAGGAGTGCTAGGGGACAGGGTTGAGGGGGGCCAGTGGGTAACCCGAGCCTCTCAGATTCCTCTTCAGCACAGAGAGGAGGATCTGCCCTGTGAGGTCAGAGGAAGAATTCTGGAGGTCAGGTGCCTTCCCAAATGCAGGGGGCCTGGAATGTGCTTTGAAATTCCTTACAGTCCAGGCAATCGCTCCCCCAGATACTTGCTAGGCCTGCCCAGGAGAAGCTGAAAACCAAGGGAATAAGGCCTTCTCTTGCCACTCCCAGACACAGAGCAAGGTCTGTCCCTCCAGGGCACCCTAGGGATGGGGTCGAGCAAGGGGTCACACTCCAGAAATCTTGGGGACAGGGGGGCAGCTGGACTCTAGCCCCTGAAGCTGGGCTCACAGCCCGTGAAAGGACCTTGTGGTGGGGTCTCTCTGCCATCAGTCCTCCAGATGCTGCTTGGCTGTGCTTTCTCTCTGAGGAGGCTGTGGTGCCGACTCAGGAAACCAGATGAACGTCTCCCGTCTGCTTGCAGCGGGGCTCTGGTGGTCCCTGCCTGCCTCTCTGCACCTGAGCTCTTTCTCAGTGCCTCCAAGACAGTCACTGACTTGCTGGAGATGAGAATTTGGCCACCAGGACCCTTGTGTCTGATAGGACCACAGTCTTGCTCTGCTCTGAGTCCAGAAGGACCTGCCTGGAAAGGTTCAGGGGGCCCTGGGCCTGGAGGTGAGGGGTGGGGCCGAGCAATCTGGGGGAGACCCCGTTGGTTAGAGCTTCATTGTCTTTAGAGCAGGCAGCGGCCTGGCGATTATCTCGTCCATTCTACAGATGAGGAAACTGAGGCCCAGGGAGGGAAAGGTACTCACCCAAGACTCCCCAGCTACAATATCTTCAGTGGCAGAGCTGGGACTCAGATCCAAGGCTCTAACTTCTAACCAAGGGTTGCTGCTGTCCTACTGTGCTAGTCTTGGAGTCCAATCCCTGCGACACCTCCTCTAAAGTGTGGCCTCTTCTCGGAGGGAACGTGGACCAGTAGCAACTCTGACACCCACGCGGTGCGGACGCGGGCAGACTCTGCACAGAGGTGCCAGGCCGCAAGACACTGCCCCTCTCCTCTCTACACCCCCATCTCCAGCCGTGCCCGCGTCTTACCTCACACCAGCAGCTGCCCACCGATCCCGAGGTGTCTGCTTTGCCTCAGCAGGGACTGGGTGAGGACAGGGGACGGAGAGGGCTTTAAGCAGGCCTGTGGGCTGGAGCCTCGGAAGCCAAGCCCCGCGGTGGGAGGGATGTGCGGCGGGAGACGAGGCAGGGGCACAGGGGGTGTTGGCTGCTATTTTAGCAGGTGCCAGGGACAGAGCTAAGGGAACAGGCACCCCACGCCATATAAGCCCATGCGGTTGTCCAGCTGCTCAGATAAGCTATTTAAAACCAGCACAGATATGCAGGGAACAGAGGAGGGAGCAGCCATGTAACATAAACCAGCTGTCCCTCTTAAGAATCCTGATAAAGCAGATGCCAGAGGCCCAGGCCTGGGATGACAAGCTGGGAGTGGGGTTGGGGGGCAGATGGCAACGTCCAAGACGCTGCGTGAGTCTCTGGGCCAGGGGTATCGGGGGCAGAGGGAAGGGCTTATCTGCAGCTACACTGAAAAGGATTCTGTGGGGGAAGCCGGCTCCCAGGCTACTGGCGGCTTCTACAGGGCTGAGTGGCGTTGCAGGCAGGCTCTGCAGACCTCAGTGAGTCCATCTGCAAAGTGGGTCTTCTCCCTGCCCCCTAAAGCTGTGTGACAAGCCCTCCTCCCTGGGAAGGGACTAAAACTGCTCTGGGGGGTCAGATACAAGGTAGAACTTCTAGTCTGGAATGATGGCTCTCCTCGGGCAGGGAGCTGGGTTGTTTGAAGGGACCACGAGGACCAAAGTTCATCCCCCTAGAGCTTGAAGATGAAGGAATATGGGACCACGATCTGCTAAACCTACTAGAATGCAAGATCTGTAGGCCAGGAACCAGGGGTTTTGTGGTTGGCTTGCATGTCTGTGTCCACAGCCCCTAGCACAGTGCCCAGGACATCCTGGGGGTTGATACAGGATGGAAATGGAGGGAGAAAGCAAGTCTGAGCTGACTCTTCCCCCTCAATGCCTCTGAGTCTTCAAGGCCCCTCCCCTACCTCTGGAGAAGCAACACCCCTTCTCTGGGCCAGGCTCCCTCTTTCCATGTGCCCCTGAGCTCCAAACCCCACCGGCCCTTTCAGATCTTGCCCATCAGTGAAGCACACGCTTGTCTGTTTCTCCGTGGGTGAAGAAAGCCAGTCTCCCCCTCTCCTAGCCTCCTCCCCTCTGCCTGACCATAGGCTTCCCAGTTCTGGACTCTCTCCTTGGTCCTGCTGCCTTGGGAGCTGTTCCATTGCCCCCCCACCACCACCGTTTTCTAGAGAAGGGATTTCCGCTTGCGGCTCACCGGCTCCGCTATCATGTTCTTGCCCCATTAATTCCGCTGAAACTGTCCCCTCCGTGGTCCCCAAGGGCCTCGGAGCCCAATGGCCTGATTCCCCACCTCCAGGCTTATTCCCGCCACATGGCCCTCCAGGCTGCCAGCAGCTCTACAACAGGGTGAGCTGAGGCCGTGTGCCTGCTGGTCAGCATCCTGGGGGAGCAGGACTGCAGGACAGCAGAGAGGAGCCAGAGAAGGGCAGGTGGAGGGAGCAGATTGACAGAGGAACAGGGAACAACCAGGCTGCCCCGGAGAAAAAGGAAGAAAAGCACTATGGTCCCGCTCTCCTCTCTAGCCCACCAGGATCCCAGCCTTGCTTTGTGTCCTGGTCTGGAATCTCCTGGAATTCAGGAATTGCTTATCTTGGACCTTCCTGTCACTTGAGCCACTATCAGTGGGCTACTGTTCCTCATAAACCCAACAATCTTTCCAAGAGGACGTGATTTGTTTGCACAGATGCCTGGGAGAGGTACCTGGGCACCTGAATCACCAAAGGCCCCCGGGGAAAAATCCAGCAGGTTCTTGGCACTCGTGGACCATGTGAGGCTTTTACTAAGTGTTCTAAAGCAGGGACTTAATTCAGAGAAGCTGGGGGCAGGCAGATGGGGAGAAAGGCCACCTTCCAGCAGCCACACCTTGACACAGCAGGGCTGCTCCCAGGCTGTCGTGGGTGCCCGGTCCTTGCAAAGAGACCTCCTCGAGCTAACGGTAGAAGGGAAGAGGAAACAGAGAGATGGTGCTTACCTGGAGTTATACTGGAAGCAGCATAAGCTGAACACTGCTTGCAGCTTCAAGGACCCACAAGAGAGCACATCCTGTGTGGGCCCCAAGGACACTAGGGCAGGAGAGCAGACCAGGCAGAACCATGGGTATATGGGTAGGGGGACCTGCTGTGTCTCCAGAGAACGCTCAGTGTCACCCCCCCCTCCCACCAAGAGTCCTCCCCTGCTGACTTAGCTACCCTGAAATCAGCGTGCTGCACTCTTGTTCTCACACCTGTCACCCACTTAAATCATCTTGGGCACATAGATGTCTCCTTGTTGGGTGTCTGTCCCCCTGCCAGGAATGAGGTCAAGTACTCTTTAGTGGTGGGGGGGGGGGAGGCATGAATGAAAAGGACAGGGAGTCATGGGGTTATGTCTCTCAACACTCTGCCCTGCAGCCTGTCCTTGATGGTCACCCCAGGGATGCTGTGCAGGCATGAAGGGTTTCAACACCCCAAGGAAGCAGCCGCCAGGACCTCTCAGACACGAGGCCCAAGCCAGCCCCCCTCAGTCCCCCACCAGGCCTCCATTCTGGAGGAGGGTTTTTGGGAGCCTCTCCCAAGAAAGGTCTATGTGAGGACAGTTCTACCAGCAGAACAAATTCACCTGCCAGGTAACTTGCCAAAGTTTAGAATGTGCGCATCCCAAAATCCCAGGTCCTTATTTGAACCCTGAGCTCCCAGCAGGTCCTTTGAGTTTCTGGGTAATGCTCATCACAACCCTCCCCCTGCCCCTGGTTTTGTCCTCAAATTCTGGAGGTAGAGCTCTTACAAGAGCTCCAGCCTTTGGGGGAATTAGTGGAGTATAGAGCGGAGCCTCCAAGTCCCACTCTCCCTAGCTCAGTGCAGGCACAGGACCAGCCACGGGAGACCCACCAGCTGTAGACGGGCCAGCCTGGGGTTCCCGGGAGGTCTGTAGGGATGGGGCCCTGAGGGCCTTCTGTCCCCTGGACCAAAGGACCCAAGACTGGAGCCCTCACTCACACAGAGGCTGGGACAAGGCTGGTAATCCCTGGCTGGCTATGTTGGCACCCACAAGCTTGGGAAACTAAGGCCTGGTGATGCCCTGAAGGGCGGCGTTCTGAGAAACCCTGGGGTTTTCCAGGTATGGCCTGGGGACAGGGGACAAAGTGGAAGAGGGCAGGGTTCTGCATCTCTTCTCCCCTGCTCTCCACTGGTTCTGCGTAAAACCCGAGCAGTTAGGAAGAGTTCTAATCAAGTTCAAATGGGGAAAAAAATACAGATCTAGATCTATAGATACGTGTGTGTGTAGTATGGAGTACATATGTGTAGATATGTGTATAGTAGAGACTACGTAAGTATCTGTAATGTGTATATATACATGTGTACACACACACACACATACCCTTTTTTAAATTACAGCGTTAAGGAGGTTGCCAGGCCACCACACCGACTGAGCTTGGTCTGTCCTAGATTCTCAGAAAGCTCAGTGTTCCCCAAGCTCCCAGGGGCCACGACACAGGGGGAGGGGAGGACGGGCTGTTAGGAGACCCTTCTGGGGAAGCGTGGCAGCAAGCGTGGCACTGTACGTGGCAGTTCCGTCCCCCCAGCCCCCCACCAAGTCACTGTGATGGATAGGGTGTCAGCCCACCTCAGTGTGAGGACAAGAGGGGGCTGCAGGGAGAATGACAAGTGACCCCCCCCACACACACACACAATCCAGTCACAACAATCCCCCTCACATCCTGTAGACGACCCCACTCGAAAGTAAGTCCTCCAGGCAGGAATCCATTTTTAAGGTCTTATTGGTCACACCTGAGAGTGAAGGAGTTTAGCAGCTCTTTCCTGAGAACAGCTTTTCCAGAGAGGGGGTGAAGGGGTGCACAAAATGGCACCGAGTTCCTGGCCGGAGCAGCAGGCCAAGGAACTGAGAGGCAGACAAGGAGGGGAGACAGGGCACATGGAAGACACAGGGCAGCTCCTGGACAGTCTCAGCAAGCTGGAGGCAGGCCCCAGGGTCTGAGGTGCTCAACTCCAGGCCTCAGTGAGGGAGAGACATCATAGGCATGTGGAGGCACCTGCTAGAAGCAGATCGCAGAGAGTTCCCGGGAGACAGCACCGTGCTGCCCCTGCAAGGGAACAGGGCCTGGAAGCCACCTCCCGACAGGACATGGAGGCCACAGGGTGCTGACACTGGGTCCCAGGACCCGCTGTGCCTGCCATGGGATGAGAAGGGGGGAGGGCACACCCACCCCCAGAAGCTAGACTGGGAAGGAGTTGGCTTGAGTCTCCCCAACACTCCTGGCCCCAGGTCCAGAGGCAGAGAGGGAGCAGGGGCGATGAGAGACAGGGGTGCTGCTGGCGGCAGGGCCTGGCCTGAGGGAGGGCCCCCCGAGATGCAGACTTGCGGGTGTGTCCTGGCCCGGCTCATCACACCTGTGGGGCAGAGATCTGTCAGAAAAGGCAAGGAGGTTCCTAGGGCTGGGGGGAAAGGGGGTCTCTGGACAGGAAGGCATCCCTTGGCCCAAGGCCCACACCCACACTGGTCAGAAGTCCCAAACCTGCTTGTTGAAGGGGGCTGGGGCTTTGCAGAGCTGCGGGAAAGAGAAGCCAGCTCAGGGGTTCAACCAGTAATCTCGAGGGTGGGTCAAACCAGCCTGACAGCAGAACTGGAACATTCTGGGTACCAGGACTATGCATTTGGAGGGGCGGCAGTGGGGGGCAGTGTCTCCCCAGGGCCAGGCCCTCTCTGCCCCTCACCTCGACATCCAGGGAGGAGTCTCCTTTCTTTCCCCACTGGGTCCTCTTGGTGGCTACCGACTCTTTCCGTGGATCCTGGTTGGGGACATCATGGGGGGAGAGGGGTGGAATAAGGCTGACTACAGAGGGGGCTAGGGTCCCCGGGACCCTCCCCTTCCTGAGCGCGAAGACCCCAGACCCACCCCTCCTCTCTCCTGCCTCCTGGTGACAGGCTTAGCTCTCCCCACTCCACATGGTCTCCCTTCCTGGAACGTCTCCATTTCCCTCAGGGCTGCACCTTCTCTGACCCAGGTCATTCCACCACAAAAGGCCCACAGCCCGAGATCTCAGAGAGGGACAATGTACCTGCGGGTCCTGATCTCCAGACTCCTGGGTCCTGCTGATCCACAGGTTGAGCCTGGATGTCACAACCCCTGAGAGCCTCAAGTTCTCCTGAAAAGAAAGGCCTGCATCTCAGGGCCTGCGGCCGCCAGCAACACCCCAGCACAAGGACACCGTTCTGCCTCGCTCCCATATCCACTCAGCAGGGCCACATATAGCCAGGAAGGCCCCCACCCACCACCCCCGCAGGGAGTGCTGAGCGCCGCTAAGGACGGGCTCCTGAATGACAACTCGAGCCAATGGCAGGTTCCTCCAAAACACACACGAAAACACGGAGCTTTCTAGTACGGCCATCCGGTTCTGCATCCGGAGGCCTCAGGCCCAGTCAGCCTAAAGACACCTGGCCGGGCCCGAGCCCCTCACCTTCCGGCTGGAGGCTGGTTCTGCTCGGCTCTGGCCTACCAGCTCCTTCTCAAAGAGGTGGCGCTTGCTGGCTACACCCACGGGCGCCACAAAGAACTCCGTGCGGGACGAGCCGGGAGACTTGACTGATTCCGACCTCTGGAAACAGAGAATACAGACGGCTGACCCTCGAAGGTGAGGCGCCCAGACCCCCAGCCAGCAGGCCAGTCAGGTCCCGAGGTCCCTCCGCAAGCGCCCTGCCCACCTGGACTGCTGTGTGGTATCGCTCCAGCTTCTCCCCTAACTTGACTGTGCCCACCGGGAGCCTCATGCTGGCGCTGCAGGACGGGAGGGCAGAACGGATCAGACCAGAGACACCTGTGCCCTCAGCCTGCCCAGAGCCTGAGCAGTGCCCACCCACCCTCTGGGCAAAGGGAAGACAGCCTCCCTCACTGAATGAGACTCCAATGACTTGGCCGAGGTGGAAATCTACTAGAAAAGTCCAGGGACTTTCCTCACCTCCCGAGAAACAGCCCACTCAGCAGGACGCCCCCAGGATCAGGAGTATCGGCCATTCCTCCCCCATCCTGTCACGTCCACCTCACACTCGTCTCCTGGATTTCCCTCCCCACCTTCCCCACCACTGCGACCACCTTCCCCCACTCCCTCCGCCTGCCACCCCAAGCTCTCCCCACTCCCCCCCACCCACCCCCACCACCAGACCATCCCACCTACCTCAAACAAAGCCTACCCTGTCCTTCCAGTTCCAGCCTCTTGGGCCACAGGGCAGGAACCAAACTCCCTGGCCCAGCATACATGGCTTTCGTGGTCTGGTCCTTGCTTTCCCTTCTGACACCAGCGTTCCCCCACCCGCGCCCCACTCTAACCCCTTTCTCCACGGGCATCTGTGCCAGGTGACCAGATACGTCAGGCTTTTCACCCTCTGGGCCTTGACTTGTGCCAGGCCCTCTGTATCGAGTCCCACTCAGAAGTCAACTGCTCTGGGACATGTCCTCTGCCTCCCGCAGGCTGGGCTGCTGCAGCCACTCCGGGACCACGTCCCTGTCCCTGCACCTCCCTGCTGGCGGCTCCAGCATGTTTACTGGTCCGATGTGAGCTGCCATGTCTCATGCGTCTGTGGACCCCCTTGCCGCCACCGTCACCTCAGGCCTCGCCCGGGACAGCCGGCCTCCGCAAATGTGTAGGGGCCGAAGGACACAGCACAAGTGCGCGTAATTCCTAATGCATAAGGACAACGGCTTCTCAGACCCTGTTTCCATTTCTTTTCTTTAAAACACAGTCCTTAAACAACTTGCATCAAAATTATGGGGCACGGGGATGCTCAGGGAACATGTGGATTCCCAGCTACCCCCACCCCCTGCATCAGGCCCGCTAAAGCAGGGGCTTCCCCTTCCCTGCACTCTTCATAGTCCCCCTCCTCCGAGGCTCTCCTTCCCCTCGCCACCCCAACTTCCTCTACCTTCAGAGCCTCACCCAAGCCTGCCTCCTCCAAGCTCTCCCTGATCCCTTCCCTCCCTGTTCTATCTCCTTGGGCCTCCATCCCTTGTGTCAGTCTAAGCTCCCTGCAGCTCTCTGCAGGATGTGGAGCACTGGCCAAGGATGGCACCTTCCCCTCAGATACCCTGTGGCCCCCGCGTGGGAATACAGGTGGCAGGCGCTCAGCACACATAGGCTGAATGTGACCAGATCAGACAAAGCCAGAGCCACCAGGCCCCTGACCTGCGGGTTAAGGTTGTTTCTGAGTTGTCTTTCCTGGGGCTCATCTGAAAGAAGAAGGAAAGGTCTGATGAGTGAGAATCCCAAGGAGGCCAGGGCCCTCCACAAGGGAAGGGCTCAGCTCTCCAAATACTTCCTCCTCCTCCAACCCCCAACTAAACCTCCATTAAAGGCCTTCCTCTTGTCTGGAAGACACCTGCCCCCACCCACCAGACTGGGTCAGAAGCCCCTCCTGTGCCCCACCCCACCACCACCTCAACCATCTGTTTTCCCACCTGCCTCCCCACACCCCATGAGCCCTGCAGGGCGGGAACCAGCCCTGATCAACACCAGGCCTCCAGCTTCCTCCCCAGGGCCTGGCACACATTGGGGCACAAAGCACAGTCAGTCAAAATCAATGAACCACCCGGTGAACCAAGGAATCGAGAGTAAATACCAGAAGGTGAGATGAGAGTCCCCAGTTTGTACAACTTGTAGTACGGGAGCACAGGCAGAGCAGGGAGCTCTAGGAGAGCCCAACTGTTCTCAGCCCCTACCCCACACCAGCCTCCTGGGTGAGATCAGGACCTGATGAAGGTGGCTTGGGGGCCTCTGCCACTGAACCCACCTGGTGCCCTCTTACTGCAGCTCTGGCCTTGCCCACTAGGTGGGGCTGCTCATCTCATCCACACCTACCCCCTGGGTCATGAACCTGCTCTCCTTCAGTTAATCCAAGTCATCTGCTCTTGGCCACCCATGAGAATCCAAAACCCCCTCTATCCAAAGGATCCACTCGGTATCTAACCCAAGGCCCGGATAATAAATGCTGATTTCCCTGGCTTGCCCTCCAATGGACTGGAGACAAAGGCGCCCTGGACTCTCACCCGAAAGGAGATGGTCCTGGGGCTGGAGCGTTTGAGGGAGCTGCTGTAGGTAGCCTGGGTGGGTGAGAGTGTGTCCAGCTCTTCCTCATTGCTGGGGATTTTCACCTGGATGGAGTGGGGGGAGTGTCACACAGAAGGTCTGGGTAGCCCAAAGCCCAAGCCGCCATGGGGACCCTGTGTGGCCCGGCCTGGCCCAGGAGCTGCAGGAGGAAGTGGGGAGGAAAACAGTCCTCCACCTTCCTCTGCTGCCTCCCGCCCCTCCGCCTCTGCTGTGGGGCTGGTGAACACAGTTCTGTGGGGCCAGGCCACCAGACAGAGTTTTCCAGCAGAACTTCTAGAAGGACCTGAGGCTTCCCGAAAGGCTGCTGGGGTCCTGAAATCCAGGCCCTGGATGAGGATGGGGTGCAGGGTGGCAGGTGGTCCCTGTCACACAGCTGATGCCCTTTTCAGCTGCCAGCTGCCAGCCCTGCGTTAGTGTCTACTCTGACAGTGACCAGAAGCAGGCAGGGAGAAAGGAAATGGCCCAAGCCGGCCTCATGGTGAGAGGACAGGAAACAGCAAGGGAGCCAGAGACCACCTGGGGCAGGACGAGAGGGGCACGTGCAGGGCTGGGAGGGGCAGGGGCATTGCCAACCTGCAATGTGATGGGCAGGAGGCGAGAAGTCGCAGCCGGAGGGTCCAGCGTCCCCTGCTCCCTCAGCTTGGCCGAGGATGGGGGGGTCTTCTCGGGGAGGGCCTTTCCACTCTGCCCCATGGTAGGGGGTTGCTGGCTTCCCCCAGAGGCCGGCCGCTCCCCTGCCTGAGACTGCTGTGGGGCGGCTGCCCTCTTTGGGGACAGCTTTGTCTCGGTGGCCAGGGTCTTCTCTGACACCAGAGACTTCTCGAAGAGCGATGCTTTCTCAGAAACTGTTCTCCTTTCCGAGTCTGATGTCTTCCCTGAGGCTGGCGGCTTCTCCGACACACTTGTTTTTTCTAGAATTGACCTCTTCTCTGAGACGGCTCTTTTCTCTGACACAGATGTTTTCTCAGGGCCCAAGGCCTTCCCTGAGATGGAGGTTTCCTCTGAGACCAGTCTCTTTCCAAGTACTAATGTCTTCCCCGGAGCTGGGGGCTCCTCTGAGACCGCGGGCTTCTCTGAGGCCTCCTTCTTCCCGCCTTCGGACTCTTGGGCCGCCGAGCTCTCTTCCTCCCTGGCCCAGGGGCCCCGCCGCTCCCGGCTCAGTCTCCGGGGAGGCGGCGGCTCCACCTCCTTCTTGGGCAAGAGAGGTTGCTGCTCGGTCTGCCCTGGGCCAGAGCCGTCCCGTCCCTCCTCTGTCTCCGGCAGGCTGGGGGCCTGCGCAGCCTCCACCGCCTGCCGCCTCTGCCTCCGCTCCTGCCGGGTCCTGAGGAGGGCCCGGACGTCCTCATCCTCATCTGTGGAGGCTGAGGTTTGTGGCTTGGGCGCCTCTGCTTCCTCCACACTCGGCAGTCTAGGCCAGAAGATGGGAGATGAGGTGGGTGGTAAGAACCAGAGGATTTCAGAGGTGGGAGAGACCCTGGGGTGACCTGACCCAATGGAGAAGCTTCCAGGGCTGCCAGAGACGGGGTGAGGAAAGAGAGCCCTGGCCTCCCCTACCCCCCAACTATCCCTTAAGTAAGGATGACTTTCACCTGCTTTACATATGGGGTTTCCAGGAAGTCATCTGAACAAAGCACACGATGCTTTCAAAACCAGTTGATAAACCTCTATAAGGTCCAACTATTCTGTATTCAGACCCAATCAACAAACAAGGAACAACTACTTTATAGGTGTGAGGCCCCATACTGGGCCTTGGAGCTCAAAGGAAAAACAAGCAGACTTCGCCCTTTAGGGCTTAGATCAAGACCAGTGATTGGTCAAAGGTCACCCAGATAATGAGCAGTGGAACTGGGGAGTAGAACCCGGAGCTTCCCACAGGCCATCCTGCACTCCTGGTAGTCACGTGGCGGCCATGGCTCTGGCGCAGGCCGGGGCGCGACCCGGTTGTCCCTTCCCTACGGGGACCCAAGGAAACAAGAGCAACATAAGGAGACCGTCCAAAAGGTATCTAGCCCTTGGCCTCTAGCCAACAGAGATCCTTTTCCTCCCTCACCTTCCTGCCCTCCGTGTGGTTTGGGGCAAAGTTAAGTCACTGGGCCTCAGCTTCCCAATCTGCAAGCCAGGCTTGTTGGGTGGAATGAGACTCCTTCCCTGTGAGTGCCCACCACTGTCCCGGCACACAGGGGACCTGCTGTCCCTCATAGCCCTACAATCCAGATGGCGAGAGTCGCCCCCATGTCCCTCCCCTCAGGAGTGAATCATGGAGGATCAGAGGGACAGGGAGGCAGCGTGGGTGGTGGGAAGGGTTAAGCCATAGAGCCTGAGAGAGCCAGAGGAAAAGTTGACCCCGCCACTCCCTGGGTAAGCCATCTCAGCAAGTGGCCTGTGTATCTAACATGTCTTTGTGGTGTTTCTGCATCTGTAAAGTTGGTTAATGAGGCCTCTGGCTCAGAGACACTGGAAGAATTGATTCTGTCCAGCAAAGCATCAGGGATGGTATGAACCCACAGAAGGGATTCTGCTTCCGAGGAGACTAGAGCCTGGTGCACGGAGCACAGTCTGGGGAGGGAGTGGACCTGGGAGCTTATCTTCAGACCCTAGGTCCCATCCGCCAGGCAAGCCAAACCTGCCATACGTGGTCTGTCGGGGGCAGCTACGTCCATCCTGGTCCCCTGGGACAGGGAACCAGCCCCTCGCAACCCCCCTGACCCGAGCACCTCTGGGCAGCCGGCGAGTCTCCATTCTGGGCGGGCTTGGGAGCCTCGTCGTCGGCGGTGGAGCTCAGGTTCCGGTGTCGCCGCCGGCGCTCACGCTCCTGCTCTTCCTCATCCTCGAGGGTCCACTGCCTGGCCAGGCTGCGGGGCAGGGAGGGGGGGACAATCAGGGCAGCCCAGGCCAGACCCCTGGACCCCCAGATCCCCAGTCCCGAGCCAGACCCCTGCGGCACTGGGGGAAGACCGCAAACACCCACTCGGCCTGGGCTGTGTGTGGGGGCTGTGGGGCACTGGAACCGGCATGTGCTGTAAGAGACACAAGCATCCCCGAGACCTGATACAAAGAACAGACTCTAAAATATCTCGTTTATAGTCCTGCATACTGATCACACGTTAAAATGATAATGTTTGGGATATACTGGGGAAATGAGATATGTTATTAAACTTGATCACCTGTTTCTTTTTACTTTCTTAGTATGTCGTCTATAGAAAAATTGACAATTTTAGATGCGCCTGGGTGGCTCGGTAGGTTAAGTGTCTGCCTTCAGCTCAGGTCACAATCCCACGGTCCTGGGATGGGTGCCCCACATCAGGCTCTCTGCTTAGTGGGGACCCTGCTTCTCCTTCTACCTCTGCCGCTCCCCCCATTTGTGCTTTCCTTCTTTCTTTCTTGCAAATAAATAAAATCTTTTTTTAAAAATAGACTATTTTAAATGTGGTTCGCATCTGTAGTTCACGTTACATGTGTATTAAATTTCAGCTAAAGGCACCGAAAGGATTTGGATTGGACCAGGGTTTCTCATCCCACGCATCACTAACATCTCAGCCAGGTAACTCCGTGTGCGGGGGCTGTGCTGGATTATAGGGGTTGAACAGCACCCTGACCTCTACCCACTCGATGTCTCAGCACCAGCCCCCCAAGTTGTGACAACCAAAAATGTCCTCTCATTTTGCCATGTCTGTGGGGGGTGGGGGTGGGGGCGGGCATCAAAACCACTGCTGATCACAACCACTGGGTTAGACCTGACTCTAGAATCCAGAGTGGGAATGCGGGGCCTCCCTCTCTGGGGGTGGCTACGAACATGAGAGGATGGGCATGGTTCTGTCTGAAGGAGATGGATACACTTGACAAGTTCCTTTTTCTTTTTGGATTCTTAGATAACATCCATCAATGGACAATCACAGAAAAAACCTGAGTTTCCCAGCAACCCATGGTTTCTCAGCTGTTCAGAGGGGAAGCCCCACAAACAAGACCAGTTACACCTAGAAAAGATTCCAGTATCGCCCTCCCTTCTCAGGAGCTCTTTGAGTCTCTCTCACGCCCTAGAACCAGCTTTCACTTGTCAGGGAGCAGGGGGACTCTGTACACTCTACTTTGGGTTCCTGTCCCCCTGCCCATTGTCACTCTGCATTCACAGGACCAGTCGGGCACTCTCACAACCAGTCACCCACCTACCTATCTCCTTCCTCACTCGCTACCTATCCACCCAGCCACCTGTCTATCCAAACACCCATCAACTCAGTCACCCCTCATTTCCCTGTCTAATCATGTTTTTTTAATTTTTTTTAAGATTTACTTATTTAAGAGAGACTGCAAGCAAGCAAGGAGGGGGAAGGGCAAAGGGGGAAGGAGAGGGCCAAGCGGACTCTATACCGAGCAGGGTGCACAACTCAGGGCTCAATCCCAGGACCCTGAGATCGTGACCTGAGCTGAAACCAAGAGTCAGATGTTCAATTGACTGAGCCAGCCAGGCGCTCCCCACCAATCATCTTTAGCTACCTGCCCTACCACCCTCCCACCCACCTCACTGCCAGCCCACCCCACCTTCCATCCAGCACCCATCCTTCCATCCCAACCAAAGACCAATTACATCATTGCTGAGCAACGGCAATGGACCAGCAAGTCAGGAACGGGGGTGGGGGTGGGGGGTTCACAGAACAAGGCAGAGTCCCTGCCCTAAAGATACCTCTATCTACCAAGAAACAAAAGCATGTCCCCTAGTAAGCCCCTCAACCAAAGCACAGACATTGCTCTGTAGGAGAGGGAATGATTACTGTAAACCAAAATTATCCAGAAAGTCTCACAGATGAGACTGACCCTGGGCTGGATCCTGGTGGGTGAACAGGATTTCCATGGAGGTGATAGGAGGCTGGGGAGGAACTGGCAGGCCCGGCGGGAGGGAGGGCCCGGCCAAGCCGGAGGACAGAGGTGGGAGGTTTGTTGGGCAGGAGGACGTGCTTCACCCAGCACCCCAGGACAAAGTCTGGGCTGGGAATAGCACACCGGGAGAGTCAGCAGAGCAAGCCCTCTCTGGAGCTTTCCCAGCACTACCTGGGGCCCTACAGAAAGGCAGTGTCTGGAAAAGACCTCTTCCCTCCCAGAGTTGCTG
Organism: Mellivora capensis; assembly: GCA_004024625.1. Taxonomy (NCBI): domain Eukaryota; kingdom Metazoa; phylum Chordata; class Mammalia; order Carnivora; family Mustelidae; genus Mellivora; species Mellivora capensis. The sequence goes on along the minus strand of PISX010009867.1, from coordinate 3,895 downwards.
TTTCAGGCCTTCCCTCTGCCACAGTCAGGTGTCAAACCTGCTCTCCCAGCCTGTCCTGTGGCCCAGCCCTAGTCCTCCTGTGCCTCTTCCCCTCCTGTGGGGTATGGCCGGCAACCAAGCCTCAAGTTAAGGAACAGACATGTTTCTGAAAAAAAATAATCATGCAAACCCATGGATTCCACAAACAGAAGTGCATATGAAATGCATCTCTGGAGCCTCCAAGGAAAGGTTCTCCAGGCAGCCTCTCATAAGGCAGCCTACTCCCCCTGCCCTTGTGGACATCCCTAGCTTTCCTCTTCGCAGTTTTCCTTCCTCAAATGTAGAGGATATACCACACAATGACTCCAATCTGTTTTTCTAAGCCCAACATCACGCTGATCCAACATTCACCGAACAAATATTTCTTTGAGCACCGACTACGTGCTAGACATAGTCCCAGGGATGGGGGCGCAGCAGAGGAGGCTGGCAGGCTCTTCCCCCCACCTCCCTCCCCAGGAGTGCTGAGTGCAGGGGTGGGGGGGGTGTGGTCAGTGAGCCAGGAAATGAGTGCATGAACCAAACAATGTCAGGAAGTGACACGGAGGACAACAGAAACAACAGAACCAGGTAAGGGGTAACGTGAGAGAAGGTGACAGGGAGGGGAGGCCTCTCTGAGAGCTCTGAGGAGCTGGATCTAGTGGCAGGGTGTCCCAGGAGGAGGGCACAGCACGTGTAAAGCACTGGGTGTGACAGCTGGGTGTTGAGGGCAAGGAGGAGCCGGAGCCCCAGTGTGGCCCACAGGGAGCTTGCACAGCGAGGAGGCCAGAGGAAAGGGCCTCATGGACCAGGGAAAGGATCTGGGTTTTATTCAAGTGTGCCAGAGAGCCACTGGATAGCTTTACATGGAGGAGTGACCTGGAATTTATTAGTATTATTATTACTATTACTATTATACTCCTCCCACCCACCTCACTGCCAGCCCACCCCACCTTCCATCCAGCACCCATTAAATTATTATTTAATCTCTCTGGCCACTGATGGAGGAAGAATTGAGGGTGGCAGGGGGAGAGAGGATACAGGGGTCCCTGTCAGGAGGCTCCTGTCATGGCCCAGGTGAGAGCTTTGCTGGCCTGAACTGTGGTGGTGACACAGAGAAGGAAAGAGGGATGGACTGGGGACACATCTTGAAGATAGAGCCAAGGGGACTTGCAGACGGGCTGGCTGTGGATCAAGGTAGAGACTAAAGAAGGAAAACTCCTAGATTTTTGGCCTGAGCAATTCCTGGTGCTGTTAGTGAAATGGGAAAGATGGGGGGGCGGGGGGGGAGAGGCAGTTTGGGGAGATGTCAGCTGTCAATGGGGGTGGGGGGAGGAAAAGGTCCCTTTCTGGCTGTTCAGGGTGAGAGAGGACATAGGTGCAAAGGAGACCAAGGCCCTGAGCCAGGGAGATTGGAGGAAAGCCAGGGCAGAGTGTGAACCTGGAGGGAGGAACGAGGTCCTATCCAAGACCACTTGGGCAAGGGGAGTGGGGGAGAGACCAGCACAGAGTAGTGAGCACAGAGGTGCTGGTCCCCAGGAGAGCAGCTTGAGGGCTGGGGCCAGAGCCAGGCTGGACTAGCAAAGGGAGAATGGTGGAAGGAGGAACCAGTGAGGACCAACAGGTCTTTGGAGGAAGAAAAGCAAATGAAATGGGACAGTAGCTACAGTGCAATGTGAACTCAAGGAATGGTTTTTTAATTGAGGTATAATTTATATATAATAGGCACACATCAAGTTTTGTTTTCTTTTTAAAGATGGGCAAATGGGGGCACCTGGTTGGCTCAGTGGGTTAAGCCTCTGCCTTCAGCTCAGGTCATGATCTCAGGGTCCTGGGATCGAGCCCTTCACAGGCTCTCTGCTCAGTGGGAAGCCTGCTTCCTCCTCTCTCTGCCTGCCTCTCTGCCTACTTGTGATCTCTGTCTGTCAAATAAATAAATAAAATCTTAAAAAAATAAAGAAATAAAAAATAAAGATGGGCAGATGAAGGAGAGCAGAGAGGGTATGAGACATCTGAAAACGAAGTGTGAAGATGTGGTCCTACAGGGAGAGAAACCACCGGAGAGGGCATCTCTCATCTCCAGCACCCACCATGGCACCTCATACACACGTCCCAGCGACTGCAGAAGGAACCAGTGTGACTGTCAACTTTCAGACGTGAGGGCTCTCCTCCTCCCTGAGGAATCGCGAAACCTCTGTCTTGACAGGGACAAGCATGAAGGGGGGACAAATCCTGAGCTCCCCCAGAGACAACGTGCCCATCTGCTCCAAGCCAGGCTCTGATGTGTGCCCCCTCCTCAGCTACGCTGGCTCATAAGAGATCATCAGTTCATGTGGGTGAATGAGGGAGTGAATCAATGACCCATCTTCAAATACACAGAGCTCACAGGGCTCATGTTAAGGCCCATGAGAATCATGTTTAAACTCTGTGGGCAGGGAAGCCTGGGTGACTCAGTCGGTTAAGCCTCTGCGTTTGGCTCAGGTCGTGATCCCAGGTTCCTAGGATTGAGTCCTGCATTGGGCGCCTTGCTTAGTGGAGAGTCTGCTTCTCCCTCTGCCTCTGCTGCTCCCCCTGCTTGTGCTCTCTCTCTCTCTCTCTCTCTAATAAATAAATAAAATCTTTAAATTAATTAATTACTTCTGTGGTCAAGGCTAATGGGGCTCTGACCGGAGCCCTTCTCTATCACACTTGGAAATAAACACCAGCTTCAGTTGGCTTCCATCTGAGGCCATGTTTTCAGCTCTCCTTCTCTGGACTTACTCTCGCCCCCTATGTCCAGTTTGGGACCAGCTCTTGCCCTCCGGAGTTGAGGGATCCATCCACTGGGGAAAGGGTCCCCACAAAGCCGGAAGCTCCTCTCTCCTGACCACACCCAGCTGGGCTAGGCTGGAGCCTCCAGGATTCCTCGGTCCTGAGCAACCCCGTTCCCACACACACTCCTCTCAGCCCTGGGGGGAAGCAGCGTATTTGTTTATCTCCAGTGCGGCCATATATGGAGAGTGATCTGCCAGAGCCTGGTCTCCTCGGAAATGACTCACACATCCCCCCACTCGCTCCCCAGGCCAGCCCTAGCCCTAAGAAGTCTTCAGGGCTGGAACTGCAGGAGGTGGGACCCAGGTGTCCCTGCATGCCCACCAGCTTTATGCCAGAACCCCACAGTTCACTCCCCAGCTCTTCCAGAATCATGGGGCTGCCTTCAACCCCTAGCAGAACATGACTCACTCACCTCCACCACCTTGACCACCACCACACCCAGGAGGGAAGAAAGGTTACTGCCAATAACTCTTGGTTATAAGATGAGGAAATGGACAGAACTGGGAGGTGGGGGCAAGGGTCAGTCTCCAGGAGGGACCTCAGCAGGTGCAGCTGTCGAAACCCCCATAATAAATATGTGATAAGTAAGGGTGTTAGAACAGTGCTTAACATTCAGTAGCACACAAGTATTTGTTGAATACGGTAAATAATAATAAGTCAATAAAGAAAGAATCAAGAAGTGACAGTACTAACACCTAAGTGCTTACTATAACGCTAGGCCCCATTCTAAATACTTTATAAATAACACGGACATTAAACCTCACAACCACCCCGTGAGGTAAGGTGGTGTTACCCCCATTTCACTAATGAGGAAATGGAAAGTCACTGGGGCGAACAACTTTCCCAAGACAGCACAACTAATCAAAAACAAAAAGTGAGATTCCGGGGCGCCTGGGTGGCTCAGTGGGTTAAAGCCTCTGCCTCCGGCTCAGGTCATGATCCCAGGGGTCCTGGAATGGAGCCTCAGCCCCACATCGGGCTCCCCTCGGCAGGGAGCCCGCTGCCTCCTCTCTCTCTGCCTGCCTCTCTGCCTACTTGTGATCCCTCTGTCAAATAAATAAATAAA